>QVNW01002514.1:0-46582 GCA_014825475.1 Pseudomyrmex flavicornis
TTTTTTTTTTTTTTTTTTTTAATGTTTTAACTTTTATTATTTTGCGTCACGCTTCCGCTGTTTTATCCGTTTCGTTGAGTTTTATAACACACACTTCAAAATATCGGTATCATCCACTAAAAACCAGGCGCCACAACAAACCCGCTTGCGTACCTATTTAGAATGCATTTATTTCGAACGTGCGAAAATGCGCGCAGGTTGCGTAGCGGCGTTACATGCAAGTACGTGGCTTTGTAATAAAAATGTAAATGTACAATTTGTCCCACGCATTTCCCGCGCCGAAATATGTAAAAAGAATGCAATCTGTGATTAATACAACATGTTAATGCAGTCGATAAAAAGGACGACGTAAAATCGCTCTTCTCGCACCGGTGTGTGCGAAAATTCAGCGAAGAAAATATAATGACTCGTTGACCATTACATCGTGTATACATTCATTTCCGTAATCCCGAAGCCGTGTGACAATTGTGCGCACGCGATAAAAAAGATTTTGTTTTTATATCGCGCGCGCGTGTGTGTATTTTAAAAACATCACATTCCCTAACAATTTAACATAAATTTTTTTTACTGTATTGTTAATTTTTTTGAAATAATAAAATTAAAATAAACACATGTCGCGCGTATACAACGTCACATCGGAAACACACGAGGGTGTACACCGAGATAATTCAATTGTCGTATTTTTATCGATTTAAATCGCGCTCTCACAACGACAGTTTATCGAAATGTTTAACGCGAAATCGAACAATATATGCGCGCACATATCGTGTGCACATTATAAGATTCTGGCAAGCGCGATAGTTCGCGCAAAAGATCGCGACGCGCATAAACCCAAGTGTTAGAGGTCTGGTCGATGGCAGCCGCCATAGTAGAATGTAAGAAGATATTTTGGGAGACTGAGAGAAATAGCGAGTTCCTACACACGCACACAAACGTACTCGGGACTTATAGATGCGTTTAGATGCTGCAACTTCATCACGAAAGAAGAATTTCAGAGTCCGAACAATTTGCGCTTCTCGCGCGAAGTACAAAACTTGTTTACGTCCTTGCGACAATTTATTTTCGGCGTACTTCGCGGTGGCGACATTCGGAGATGGGCGCGGGGGTTGGATCGCGCCGGTTCTTCCGTAATTAGAGATCCGTTAAGACGAAAGGAATCTTTGTCTTCGCAACGTCGAAGTGAGTTCGCGCGCTCGAGTGCGTTTCTCTAAGACGCTTGTGTAAATAAACTTCAGCGTGCCGATGACTCTGAAGCTTCTCTCTTCTCTCTCTCTCTCTCTCTCTTTCTCAAGAGAGAAAGAGGGGAAGAAGAGAGAGAGAGATTCCTCAGTTTTTCTTCGGCGCGCGATGTGATTCTTGAATCTCTTTCTCTTTGGCAAAGATTGATTCTTTCATCTTTTTTGCACAGCAATGACATTGACTATACTCTTCAGAGAGACACCATCTTAAGAATGTTGATTTTGGAGAAGATATTTGTAGAAAACGGTCATTTCGCTTTTCTTACGGAGAATGTCACGTTCTTTTGAGCAACCGGGTGTTTCCTCTTGAATCTTCTTTAGGAATGTTACTAATCTTCAATCATTGTTTAAGCTACTTTCTGCCTTCTCTCTCTCTCTCTCTCTCTCTCTCTCTCTCTCTCTCTCTTTCTCTTTGAATGAGAAAAATGATGTTTTATAATGCACTTTCAAACTTAATATTGCATCAGTTAAAAGTCTGCGAATCTCAAGTAGGTGCGAGTATCGTCGACTTATATCCACGTGTAACCAGTTTCAAGAAAAAAAAACACGTCAGCGTTCACATGCGTGCACATTGACATGCGATATCCTATCACGCACAATCTAATCTCAGTTATTCCTCGTTGCAAAACAAATTTATATTTTTTTACTGAAAGATATGGTAATTTTCTGTCTCGAGTACGTGTGAGATGATTTCTCTCCTTCTTGTAGTACAAATGTTCTCTTGTAAAACAACAGAATCGCTTAATAATAGCGTCACCAAGTACTGGCGACACGCGTGTTACAAAAAAACAAAACACACATCACGTTAAAAAGTTAGATCGATCGCTAAATATAGAACGTATTTTTTTTATTACCACAAAATTCCTCGCAACTTCGAAATGAAGTTTGTCGTGAATAATTCCTCGGAACAGTGGTCCGGTGACTTTGCGCGCGCGCGCAAGTGGGCTCAGAAGTGAATCAAATTGAAGTCAAGAACTGTCGTCCTGGAGAAAATATATAGCGACTGCGAAGAAGAGTAACTGCTTCCTGGCGATCGGGGTGAGTTAGTGGAGTAAGTAAGTGAAGTAAAAGTGGAAATGAGTCAGCGAGATTTTTACTTCGAAATCGATTCAATCCCTTCAATCCAGCTCGCTCGTCTTACATCTCGTTGCATATCGCGGCTACTAATTATCAATTACTTTTCGATTTGAAAACAAATACTATTTATCATCGAATTAGCGTTGCGAAACGACGCTCCGTCCAAATTAACCGAATGAATTAAACCGACCAATATATGCAGACAGGACGTAGACAATATGACAAAGAATAAATATATATCAAAGTTTAAAAAAAAAAAAAACAAAGCACATATCGGCGTGTGTGAGAGACGAGTTATAGAAGTTTCTGAGTGACGACAGAAATGGAATAAATCACGGCGCGCCCCGTGCCGAAAGGAGGACGTATTGCCTCAATTTCGAATCTGCGGCTCGCGAGTAGCGGTGTGCGCGACGCGGGTACATACGCTACACGTGTCGCGCAAGAAAACAGAGTCATTGCCGTGACATATGAGACGATATCGAACGGCGGGAATGCCTAATAGAAATATAGTGCCGCTTCCTTGTATATACCGCGCTCGCTCCGCGGCGCTCGCGAAGAATGCGAAGTCCCGCTGTATTTCAATATTATTGCGCGTTCACTCGTTATACCCGTGGTGCTGCACACGTACGTACGCGCGCGTACGTACGCAGCCGACACACGGTACGCGTATATCTGCCGTCGCGGCCGCCGCCGCTGCTACCGATAAAAATTCGCCGCAGCCTTTATTTGCATAGCTACCATTATACCCGTGCTCGTAATAATAACGGTCACGTGGTGAAAATTGAACGAAATAGCCGGCGCGCGGCGGCGATCCATCGATATTCGCCGGGCGATTGTGAATGACAGTGTTGATTTTTTTTTCTTTTTTTTTTTATTTTATTTTATTTTATTATTTTTTTTTTTAGAGAACTGTGATTCACGTGCACATACGTGTACATACACATCACACAAATTTCATACCGCAAAAGGGTCACGATCAATGTCGTATTTTTCGAAAATTTGTTTCCTTCGTTGTGTAAAATCCTCTCGTGTAAAACAAAAATTATCTCGTTCTTCATAGAGAAAAACTGACATAATTACATCTGTCATTTAGCGCGTTTTATCATTTCTCTCCCTTTCTCGCGCGTGAATTATATCTGTCGCGGTTTACGAAGATTTTAACGGGTGAGAAAAACAATTTCGATCGATTTTTTTTTTCCCACACATATAAATGTTAACTTTTTCACCGCGCTGCGCTCGCGTAAAGACATAAAACTGAAGACAAAGTCATGCATTAGAGCGATGACGATGCATTGTCTCCGACTTGGTGTTAATGCTACGACCTTATGCATTCCGTTCGACGTCATCCACGCCTCCGATTAATCGGAGGCGGACGACGAGATGTGCACGCGCGCGCGCGTGTGTTGCTGATGGCCGTGTGGCAAAGTCGAGACGCGAGTTACGTGTGAATTCACCTCGATTCGCCTCTGCTCTGCAGGAAAGGAAGCGGATCGTAGTGGTCGCGAGAGAAAGCTGCGCACCCGGCCTGATCAACCAATCAACTGATCGAGCGGGTTGCTCGCAAAAACCTTAAAAGATAAGTCTTTGTAGATAAGTTTACCGTCTCTCATTAGCAAACGTCATTGAAATCTATTTTGTGTTCGCCCAAATTCTGTTTTTTTTTTGCGTAACAAAAAGAGAATATAAGAAAAAATAATACTACATTATATTGTATTAGGGTAAATTTACGGTAAAAATAGTTGACAATGGGACATTCTGATGAGCGATTGATAGGGATGATAGAAAACACTAAAGCTACCAATTAAACGAAAAGGCACGTGTAGCTCGTATTAGTCATTTAGGACTAAGGCTGTTTATTAGGTCGCTTATTACATTGTTTTCCTATTCCTTAGCCGTAGGACTCTTCTCATAACCTTAATTGAAGTTAACTGAAGTTAAGTTCTTTCCAGTTCTCTATTGTTAGAAGAAATTACTTTTAGTTAATGTTTTATCGGAATAATCGTTGTTTACGGCGCGGTTGTTCAAACCGCGCTAGAAAAGATTCGCCATTTTTTATTTCAACTTTCATGTATTTACGAAGTACGGTATTTATGATATCGTTTATGACATCGTACGGTATCTATGATATCGTTTTTACAGAAACATCACACACACACACACACACACACACACACACGTGTGTCCCCTTTTCTTCGCAGAAACCAAAAATAAACGTCGTTCTTCACAAATGATAATCTCGAGATTAGAAAACTAGGACGATACATCGAAATGTATCGTTCCGGAGTGTTCCAAAAATATAATTCACGAATCATATTTTATAGAACGTGGCACTCGAAATTAGAAAAATGAGGACGATGCACCGAAAACATCCCGTTGAATTGCAAGAAGTATTCCAATAACAGTTCATATGTCAAACACACACACTTGACGAAACAGTATTTAACAGAAAAATATATATATCTGTGTATATATATATATATATATGCGCAATTATAATGTGTCCAGCACTAAAAACAAAAAACCTGCCAACTTGTCAAAACTGCGGCTTGCAAATTAGAATCGCTTACTCGGTGTTTGTGGCATGTCTTAAGTGTACACGAAGATGGGAAAATATGCGAGGTATGGGAAGATCGCGGTCTTTTTACGCTGAACCTCGCGTCTGCGACGGCGAATCGCGCGTAAAAGAAGCCCGATCAGAGCGCTTCTGATTTCGCCTCGTGCCCACCTTGTGGACCGAGCTATTTTCGATCGTGCGAGTACACAAAAGTAAGGGGACCGAGCCCTCACGAGCGAGAAAGAAATAAAGAAAGATAGAAAGAGCGAGATAGAGAAATAGAGAGAGAGAGAGGAGAGAAAGAAAGAAAGAGAGAGAGAGAGAGAGAGAGAGATCGAGAGCAATTCCCAAAATAAACGACGAGCCCATCGGTCGGTATTTTCTACCTCGTCCCGCTCGCGGGGGCGGCCAGAATAGCGAGGAGAATAGAGGGGAGACGAGTCGGATGGACGAGTCTAAGGTCGAGCCTGCGTTACGCAGTCGATTCTTGAGATGTTGCCTACCTGCCTGCCGGAAAAGGCATTCGCGATCGGTCTAATTAAAATGTTTGGGTCAGAGTTCTAGTTTTCCCGAGTATTTTTTTAATCTATTCAAAAAAAAAAAAAAAAAAAAAAAAAAAAACGCAATTCGTACAGCAACAAAAATTATTTAATAAGAATAAATTTAAATGTATGTGAACTCTTAAATTCAAATTTAATTTATATTTAACTTTTAAAACACATTTCGATTTTTCTTTCTTGAGTCTCTTTTCGTCAACGCACTAAATAATAATTATTTGCTCGATTCTATCTCACTACTGACAGTATCATTGAAAACGTAATTCACGCGATCGTATATGTGTGGCGAATATGGTGCGATTCCACGTTCGTTAAATTTCTCATCGCAACGCGCGGAGGCGCGATAATCCCTCGCGATTCGCACCATGAACGAAGCAGGTGAACGTTGCGCAAGCCGATGAGGCGATAATTCGCAATTACGCATGCACGACCGACAGTCAGCATAAACGCAAAGAATCGCCACACCGATCACGGATCCATAGATTATTCTTATAAATTTCGCGAAGACACACATTCGTTCACGCATTTGTTCGATCGTGTGTTTCGTCGTGAGTTTTTCAACATCATCATGTCGCCGTTTAACCTTTAAAGGACGGGAAAATTTTGGTTCAAATCGACCTTTTAATTTACCTGAAATGTATGTATAATTTTATCGGATTAGTCGGTTAAAACACACCATTCAGAATACATTATTATCTCTACACGCACGCGCGCGCTCAAAGTACGCGCACGATATATTTTCCAAATAATAAATATTGAATATAAATCCAGAATTATATTTGGCTCCAAATTTTTTGAAAAATGAACAAAGAAAAGTCAATAAGAGTTTAGACACGATTGGTTGTGTTTTTTCAATTTTTATTATGAATGTTAACACACTGCAAACGTTTCGAGCGGAGAATGCGATCTTTATGCATTGCATAAACTATAAATTAATCGAACAATGTTAAAAAATTTGGAGGAAAAATTAAATAAAGGGAAAATGAATAATCTTGTTACTTACAAAATATTATTAGCCAGAACGTTAAAGCACAATTTTTGCAACTGTAACCATAATCATTTCTAATTGCAAGTAATCGGTAAACTGCAGCAAATCCGATTACGTAACATAATTGTGACACATTTACTGCTGAACGTCGATGAAAGTTTTTGCTACCAAGTGTTGATAGATCTCAATTTAAATAATAAGGATAGAAATAGACGTAATCACAGGTGTAATTACATTAATGTAAGCAGGAAGAAAATATAGATTACAGGTGAAGACAAATATATACGACAAATTTACACAAGACTGTTTTGCGTAAATTTGTGCGATGATATAAATTTCAATGTACAACGAAATACACGCGGATGTAAGTCGGGCTCTTACTCATGCACAAATGCGGCTTCATTCTTTGTAAATATTATACATGCGAATTACTGGGTTAATAACGATAATGAAGTATTGATATCGCACGGTGCAAAAGTTATTTCCGCTAAAAGATACATATATTCGTGATTTCTGTGTGTCAGACTGCGCGACGACATCAAAAAAGTATACAAAACAACTTATGATATTTGAAACGCGATAAAAATAGAAAAACAAACAGTTATTAAGATTCAATGAATTTCTATCAATATTAACCAAGTAAGTAATACGTAAGCGATATATGAATAAAAATTTGCAATTTTTATGAGGCTTTGAATAAAAAGTTTAACGTCACAGAAAAAAAACTGACAGTTCTTATGTTTGTTTTTATTTTATATGATACAATGTGTGTGTGCGCACGCGGAAAAAGTTTTTGCTATCACATCATGGCCAGCAAGAAAAATTTGTTGGATCTATTGAATTTTTATTTCATTAATAAAACGTGTTGTTGACAAAACAAAAGTCTCAATTCAAACTTATCAAATTTTTTTTTTGCTGGCCGTATAGTAACTAATTTTTTGCTAGTCCAGTAAATTTTTTTTTTGTGTATATACGAAGAAAAAATTTTAATATATTTTAATATATTAAATATTAATAAATTTTAACATATTTAATTGCCATTTACGGATTCACATATAGCTAAACAAAAAATACATTCAAGACGTAAACAGCAAACTACTAAATTTTTCAGAAAAAAGAACTATTTCAAGAAACAGTTTAAAGAAACAGAGAGAGAGAGAGAGAGAGAGAGAGAACGAACTATCATATATATAACTTCACTTCCTTAGAGAGTGAATTTTAAAAAAGTCAAAAGGAATTATGGAACAATCTCAATAGATGCTTTTCTTTTTACATTCGTCGCCGAAAAGTCGCGCCATCAAAGAAAACGAAGTCGCGTTTTTCCTTAATCGCATTTTCCGTTCTCTCGACGGAATCGACTCGGCAACACGACGTTCTTACGTAACCCGATTGAATTCGAAGACGCGATAGTGGTTATCAGATGATAGACTCCGCCTATCTGCATCTGCATCTATCGCGACGCGCCACGGCGCGGCCGTTAAAAAGTACAGAACGATTATGCAAGCTATACAGCGATACGACATCGGCCTCTTATGAGCGAGAGCTAAGTTTAGAAGAGCACCGCGCGATACGCGACGACCGACACCGTTGCCTTCTTCATCTCCCGCTCGACACTTGTTGGATAACGAAATCACGAGTGTGCGTACGTGCGTGTGCGTGCGTGCGTCGCTTATTTCGAGGACGCGACGAGCCGAGGGAGCGACGAGCTCGTCGGTATAAAGTTGGCATCTCATCTTTTAAAAAATACAAATTCTAAATATAATTCTATTTGTACCCACAATACAATTCTACAGTTTCTGATAAGCGGCACAATCAATTGTTTCTTACTCTTAAGGAACTTTCAAGTAAGAAAAATGGGATGCTGAAGTTAGGCCATGTATAAAAAATCTTTGTCTCCTACTTTAACTAAAAAAAATTTTAGTTTCTCGAAGAGGTTGACAGTTTCTGATAAGTTTTATTAGCGACACGGGCCTTTAAACACTTGTTTTTTAACTTTTTACTTTCGATGCGACACCTCATCAAAAGTACAGTGAAAAAACCTATGGGTGATGCTGACGATTTTCGAAGGACTACACAATTTCATAGTAAAAGTGAGCGACAAAGAGATTTTTGGTATATACTAACTTGGTGCTAACTTCAGTAAATAAATGTTTTTTACTTGAAAGTTGTATAAGTAATTCAACGGAACTATTGATGTCACTTATCAGGAACTACTGCGGATGCAAATATTTGGAATTTGCATTTTTTGAAGTGCCACTTCACACACCGACGACAAGCTCTTTTCATCCGTATTGTACGCGTAATCATTCCTTATTGAAATATTTGCACTTTCCATTTTAAGGACGTTACAAAAATGTCTATTTTCGAAGTGTGTCTCCCAAAATTGCGGGTTTTTCCAAAATTTTTCGTTTCCTTAATGTTGTATATCATCGTCTTATTTTGTTACCTACATATCCTGAAACTTCGAAAGACACCGTTGAAAAAAGAAGACGCGCAGTCTAAGTGTTCAAGCATCTTAATCCAAGTGTGTATTTACTTGAACTTGTGTGTAACGTGGGAACAGAATTCGCAGAAGTTACCGAGAAACAAAAGGTGATTCATTACACCGATGATGATTACGACTCGCGCCAGTGAAAGAACAACAAAAGAAGCGCCGTGTACGACAACCGCATTGAGGAGAACAAAACGGATGTGTGCGGCTTGACGCGGAATCTGACCGAAAAAGTCTTCCACGCGTCGTTCGAGCTTTTTTTTTTTTTTTAACCTCGCCGAGAGGAGAAATGTCTGCGGTTGACTTTGACCCCGAGAAGACGGCAGGCTTGGACGAAGGCGCGATTGGCGTGTCGCGTCGGACAGAGGAGTGAAGGCGCCGCGAGAGCGACGGAGACGGGTGACGAGATACGCGCGTGCACGCGCGACGACGCGATACACGCGCAAAGAGATACGTACGTACGCGCGCGTGTGTGTGCGTGGACGACGCGAAGAACATGTGTGTATGTGTGTGTGTGTATGTGTGATGACGAGCGTGGCGGAATTGCGACGCGCTTAGAGAGTCGTGCCCCTCGCGTCGCACGCGACGATTGGCTCACCACTTGCGCGTCCTCTTGTCGTCGCCGCCACTGTGTTGCTGGCGTGTGTGTAGTAGCGCATTCAACATTACTGCGCACCAACTCACGGGACGGCACGTTGCGTTACAGTCCTGGCAACTAGTACGACCAATACTCGCGCTTGGCGCGATGTACGTGTCAGTCTCGTGACTACTACTAATTAGGGAAAACGATCGGAATGCCCCGCGTATTGAAAGCGCGGCTCGGAAAACCACATTTGTGCGCAGATGCCTCGATTACGAGACACGATATAGACTTTTGATAACCTCGGAAATAAGAACAGAAAAAAGATGTAGGAAATTTATTTACTTTTTCTCATTTGTTATTTATTTTTGTTTTATCACTTTGTATTTAAAGTAACAAAAAGAAAATGTTATATCAGATAGATTGTACACGTTCGGGTTTCTGCGAGTTGAAAGCGATCTGTGCAGGCACTTGAGCATTTCGTAAACGTGCGCGACGCGCAGTGAGATAACGTAATTACGCATCCCTGAAACGCTCGCAAACGTTCGCGCGGCAAGACGCATGTAACGACAGAGGAAATGCGCTTTTCGTACCCGCCTCACCCGTTCCCTCTTCCGCAACGGTGGCGTCTCGTTGTTTACATCACCTCCGTGTCATGAATTCATTTATTACTCGCGCGATAACAGATCGCCACGGCGTTTGTCGTTAGATTCGCGCGCATTTCTCACGCGCTTATCGACGTAAGTCGATTTAGACGTAGCCTCGATGTAAGTGTTTACTATCTCAATAATTATATGAGTATATATTCCTTCTTCCCGCCAGAATCAACCAGTGATTTTTCCTCGTCGGATTCACAAGTTTGAATATATTATTATTTTTTGTATACAGACACGTATTTTTATTGCGTCGTTTTCTCTCTCTTTCAAAAAAAAGAAATATAAACACGCATTCAGGCATTTATTGAAATGATTTAATTTTTTAAGAAAAGTGTTTCCTCCTTCCAATACAAACTGATCCGTGCGAAAGAGAAGAACGCGAAAGCGCAGACACTTCTTGTTGATACCTTGTTCTCTTTGTACAATCAACTTAAAGCGACACGTTCGATTGCACTCACGATTTCTCGTTGATTTGATGCTGTCCTCTCTCTTTCTCTCTCTCTCTGTCTGTCTCACTCTCTCGTAGATTGAAAAATCTAAGAAGACTCTCAATATTACTCAATGACGTTTTCACGCGATTATAGTGAAAAAGATTTTCCACGAAGTGTACATAAAATGTGCACACTATACATATATCTACAGTATGTATGAATATATATTTTTTGTCGTAATATTTTTAATACAAGAAGTATTAAGATTTATATATTTTTCGTGCTACACAACATGATTATTTTTTATCAATTTATTAGTAGAAAATAATTCCGTATAAATAATTTGTTAGTGTAACAAACAATTGTCGTACAAATGTTCTCTTCTTCATACTCGCCAAGGCGCGCGCGTAAAAAGCGGTGTGTGTTGATTAGTGAAAATTGCGGATAACACTGATGGAAAAAAAACCTGTAACACGCGCTCGTTACAAGTGACATCTTCCAGAACGCAATAAAATCGCGCGACGCGATGAAAGTGTGCGCGCGGCCGCAGACATTCCAGAACTAATTTCTTATAACCGTATTTGCACAGTTGTTTCTTCCACAGCGTGCAAGAAATTGTTTTTCTACCGGCGGTATGTATGAGATTTTTTGTTCTATCCGAAAATTGCTAAATGTCGGATATATTATCGTTACTCTTTTTTTTTTTTTTTTTTTTTTTTTTTTTTCCGAAGTTCATCTCTCGCTTTCCGAGATACTATCTTAACATTCCGAACAAATTTCGTGAGGGCTATTTCCGCGTAAAAAGCTCTTTCGCCGAAAATCCGTCTAAAATTTCTTATCGAAGAAGATTTCTCCCGAAATCGACACGATATCGAGTTCCAATAACAGTCTTATCCACGAATGCTCATTCTTCAAAGAAACAAACGTGAGTTATCACACGGACAGAAAAACAGACGAAACTTTATTCGGTTGCATTTCGGCGGGCTGTTTGACAAGCGTGAGAGATGCGTATAAAAATGTGAAATAAATCATCACACAGTCTCGTCAATCCGGATGGAAACGCAAGTATCAAACAACTTAATTAAATTAATTAATTCTTTGAACGTTTTTCGTTTTTTTTTTTTTTTTTTGAACAGTTTGTCTACATTCACGACATACATAGACCGATAATAGCTTTGTCTGTATTAACGTCACTGTCGTTCGCTCGCGAATGCACTTCCCCCGCGCGCGCGCGCGTGTGTGTGTGTGTGTGTGCATGTGCATATACATATGTACGAGGAACAAGTTAAAAAAAACGAATATATCTCTGACGGATGTATCTATTTTTTTTTTAAACCGAAGATTCAACAACATGGTACATCGTTTTCTGGATGGAAGAGAGAGGAGTATGGAATTGAAAGGACTTTGACTGGTGTTCGGCTCTTTTCACGTCCATCATATTCGTTCGTTATCAAGTCCCGTATCAGAAGTAACAATTTCATCGCAATTACCGAACTATACCATCCTTTCGGGATTTTTTTTACACAATATATACACTGTTTCGTTTATTAGAAAATATTTTACCGCGCGAGACGCAACATCGAGCGTGTTATTTATTTTGATATATTATTTCGGCATAAGTATATTTAAAAGAATATCATTTCCCGCGTTTGCATGTCCGCTTGATTTGTGTGTTTTTTTTTTGTTTTTTTTTTTTTGTTTTTAATATGTAATTAATGTTTGATTTAAATTATCGAGAAGACGACTCTTCGTTTACCAACTCATTTCGACGGATAAACGCGTTCCGCGAAAAGTGACGAGAAACGCGTATCTTCTCGCTTTGTGTCAAACGGGAAATGTAAAAAGGAAAGGTTTAATTAGAATGATGCGGGAACTGCGCGCGGTGCTCCGCGGGTATATAATATTCCTCGCGCGGAAATACAGAGAGAGAGAGCAAAGGTGATTTCGCACGCGTTGGATACGTCGTTATGTAACTGTATTTATACAAAATGTCGCGGACTTCCTCCGGGCGATTTTCTCTTCCTTTTAGATGCACCCGATTTACCTTCAAAAAAAACAAAAAACCAACAACAACAAAACAACGCTTTCTATATCGCGCGCGCGCGCTACGTTTATATTCAAGAAGTGAATTAAGATGCAAGTGACGGTTTTTTTTTGTGTCAATATCGCGCGCGAGAGACACTTTCCGAGGAAGGAATAAATCGAATAGAAACGTATTTCGTGCTCAGACGAGGGACTATATACGGGACTGTATCAAGTGTGCGGTTCCACGGCGTGTAATTCGAGCACATGACACGTTTGTCTAGCTTCTATCTGACCATACGCGTGTCCGATAGATAGATATACACAGTGTCACGCGAAGTAGACGACCCTTTATTAGTATAGCGGAATGAGACAACGCCCATATCTTAGTGAAATGAACTATATAACTGTCAAAACAGACGACGACGACGACGACGACGACAACGTGTGTAGCATTAGTGATTGAAGATGCTCCACTTTTTTAATCGCCTTAAGAGTATCACATATTCCCGAACGATCAATTTAACCCGACTGTTGCGTTATACATGCACTTATCTTAAATTTAAATGGATTTCAATTAGATTCATATTGAATCGTATCGCAAAAAAGAAACATTCGTTTTGCGAACGCTATACTTAATTTAACAGAACCGAAATATTCATTTGTTACAACGCACGAAAAAGAGGGTATAGTAAATATTAAATAAAACTTTTTTTTTTTTTTTAAATCGAAACAACTCTATTTTTCACATTCCCGTGAAAATGATTAAAGCTTTTTGTAAAAAAATTATTCGTATCGAAAATTCGCGTATATACTTTCTCTGGCCGTGTATTCGCATTCGCGCAGATTTCGAAACGCGTGTGTAACGAGCGTTTATATCCTGCACATGTACGAACGATAACGTGGCGCGTGAAACAACGCGTGTGTGCATTCCAATTGCGGTGATACCGGAAGAGATAAGAGCCGACAGCGCGCGCGCATACACATATACGCGCGCAATTAAAAAAAATTAGAGACGCGCATACGAATGACGAAGACGATGGGATGCTGGACGTCATTGCCGCGCAGCAGGGAGATCGGTTTGGCGGAGGAGGACAGTTAGGTAAATGGCACGAGAGGTCAGTGCCTCGAATCGAGGGCCGGGTCCCAATTGGTACCAGTGATGCATCGTGCAAGTACGAGACCCACCGTCGTCGTGTCGAACCGTTTACTACAACGTCGAGAGCAAAAGAGCTGCTCGTTCGCGTTTTTCTCCTCATCTTCGTTTCAGAAGTGATAAACGAAGTTTCTACATTTGACAGAGAGATGGAAATTTCCGCTGTAAAAATTATCAGGCGGGAGAAGGATTTTTAGCGTTAGCGGTAACTCGCGAATTACCGTCTCGCGGTACAATAATAATAATAATAATAATGTTGTACGAAGTCGAATTTGCGCGAGAGAGCGTACTTTGAAATTTTGTAGATTCTCTGATATAACCAACTTTTTTCTAATATATATATATATATATATTGTACGATAAAATATATTCAAAAAGATGGAGAAACATATGTACGTATTACATATATGTGTACATGTATGTATTTCTCTCAAGTAATATAAAATATTTCGAAAAAATATGCTGACGGAAAAAATATTCTCACACCAATTAAAAACTGTTTTTTGAGGAGATGTGAACGAAATGTAATATTATTATATGCTTCAATTATAATCATTAGTGTTTTGCGTTTCGTGCGTCTTTTAAAAAATTGCAATTTTTTTTTTTTTTTTTTTTTTTTTAAAACGAAGATGAGAAACAAAAAGTTTGCACAACTCTTGAAATAATGAACTTTAAAAGATGCCATCATTAAAACTTTAACTTCTGTTGTGTAACTTATTGCTCATTTACTTTGCTCATATCTCGTGTACGTCGATTATTTAGTCGCGGGTTGTTATTAACTTATTGTCATCGCGCGTATTAAAATTCTTTTTTTTTTCCCTCCCGGTCCAAACGTAGCCATCGGATTATTCCAATCGTCTTCGATTAGAAATGACGTTGCGCGCATAAAAAAAACTACACGCAATCTACACGCAATCGAACACCGCGTTCTACGAATTCCTCGATTCCGGATAATTTGCATAATCGATTGATTTTTAGCGCGTGTTTTCCTCTATTCTGTCAATTATAAAAAAATCTCATATAAAAGATAAATTATCTCGTCTTTATTTTTGTGACAAATTGACGAAATATCCAAAAAATCCGGTTTTGTTTTTTTTTTTTTTAATATAACTCACAGGTTCGTTATTTTCTGGTTTCAAAATTATGCAAATTCTCAAAACGAACGCTGTTTCACAGCTTGACGTCACAAATCTGCACATCAATAGACTGATATGATGGGCTCGTCTTATTCGTCGATCACTTGGGAGGGGATCTCATTGACACACTTAAAAATAAACTACAGATTTCTTCACGGTTTACATCGGGCATCTCATTGGGCCGAGATCTTTTATTCGCGGCGATTATTATCTAAAGTCTGGTGCCACATGATCTTTCGGGATCAAGCCATGACGACGTTGAACCCTATGTCGCGCTCGTGAGATTCCTCGTCACGCAGATTACGCCGTATCAAGCGGACAGATAACTTGATGTGCGTACGTATATACAGAAAAATCCGAAGTGAAGTTCGCGATATTTCCACAATTTTACAGTTTAGCATATAATAATCAAGTCTTGGCGTCGTGTTGTAGGAGGCGTGTATATGTACGTATATATTATCGCATATATTATAGAAACACAACCGGAAACGAGATGTGGAGATTAAATAAAAATCATGGGGGTACAACAAGATACAGTGATCGGTGCGTGATTCTTCCGTACGCGTGCGCAAGAAACCATGCTAATTACGTTGCAAATTCGCGTCTTCCCTTTGCACTGTGTTGCAATGAACATTGGTAGTACAGGTTGCATACCGCAATGACTGTACAAAATCTTTCGCGCAGTTTTCTGCGTATCGCGTGAGCCATTATGACAATTATGTTTTTTTTTTTTATATATATATTTCATTTCTGAACATATAAAAATATCTCGTGTCTCTTTTCTAAGTTTTGAACCAATAACAAGACACACAGAGAAATAAACGAAGAAAATTGCACACACCTATTTGATTTATACTCTGAGCTAATGAAATTATTTTTAACGCACTTAACAATCGATGATTGATGATCGAAACAAGCATGTCACGTTTTGTTTTTCTTTTTTGCTTCGGAGTATGCACCTGTTGCAACAGAAGACTCTCACTGTACGGGGAGGGGGAGGAATCTTTACCCGTGACGTTTGGATTATGCGCCGCCGCTTGCCGCATATAAATGCTGTTTGCCGCGTTCGCGTTAATTCGCGACGCTGCTGCAGATCGTCCGCGTATGATGTATCCGTTCTGCGAAGCGCAACATACGTAACGAATGTGCGATACTCATTAGGAGAGTCAAGGGTACGTTACGTGAAGAGTGCGGTTACCACTACGCGCGCGTTTGTGTGTGTGTGTGTGTGTGTGTGTGTATGTGTGTTACGTCACCGCGTAGCGCACACGCGCGCGTGCTTGATCGCCGCGCGTGCAACACGCGACTTGGTCTCTTGTCGCGGGAAAAAGAAACTTTTAACCGTGTTGGAAGCGCCACCGAAATGCAAACCGAACACTTGTGCGAAAGAGAGTGGCTTGTAACGAGAATCGCATCGACGGATCGCAAAATGATTGTAATCGCGAAATGTCGAGAATTCAGTCATTCTACATTTGAGAAGGAAACTGAGAAGGAATTCTTATTTAAGAATCTCGCGAGAGATAAACATCGGTGAATTTCCAATGACGTTTGAGTATTCGACATTTAAAAAAAACGTCGTGCATAATAACGATTGAATTATAATTTCTTTTTCACAATAACGTACAGACAATTTTTTCAATCTTAAGATACACATTTATTTTCTAGTTGGTTGACTTTTTTTTTTTACGACGAAAATGTCAAGACACTTTCAACTGTTAATTTATAGGAAATTAGGAAGATTTTATGGATTAAAAAAAACTTATTATGATTACGAGACACAACTCGATTGTAAAAGACAATTTGATGTTTATTTCTTGATAAATTTTAAACGGAGAATTTAAATACAAGATAATCCGTGATTGAAAAAAAAAAAGAATGTAAGTCAAGGCATAAGTGTCTATTCTCTCTTAAAAAAAAAAAATCCTCATTCCAAAAGTCAAGGATCGTTTTCGTTGAATAGGCTTCGTTTTTAAATAGAGGCAAAAATTTTTGGCAGATAATGGGCACCACGAAAAGGAAACTGCGGATGTGTAAAGTGAGTATTTTAGCGGGTCTTTCATAGATTTCAGAGGTCGGAAAAAGGTACGGGTCCCTCAGTCGGTTGGTGGAATTCAAATTGTAAGAAGCTGCTTCTCTCTTCTATGCGAGCCTGTACGAAACGCTCTCGGAGAGTCACCCGAGAAAATCGTTGCAAGCGAGAAATTCTACCGGGAGAAAGGCGGTCTCTCTCTTTCTCTCTCTCTCTCTCTCTCTCTCTCTCTCTCTCTCTCTCTCTCTCTCGTCGATGCGACGCGGTGTACAGAGAGAAGCGAATCGAGCAGTGCGACTATAAAGAGCAGCCGGCATGATTCTGTCGCAATTTACGACGAAGAAATCGCAGCCTTGCTCCAGGCAAGGTAAATAGAGTGTTGACCACGAAGCCTCGAGGAATGACAGCTGAGAGAGAATACTTTTGAAAGAGAAAAGGATAGATATACTTTTTTCGAGTGTACGGTCGGGTGTCGCTCTCTCGTTAGTTTTTAGATTTCTCTCTGCATCGTTTTCTTTCCGTCATAAATATATATATACGTAACATAAATTCGATATGGAAAATTTATTTTATTTTTTCTTGATTAAGAAAGGTATCGATCGGCTCGATCTTTGCGAGCGAGAAAAAGCACGTGACTTTTGAGGCATTCCGTGTTGTTAGAGTCGGAGAAGCCCTGCCTTTAACCTTTCGGAAACTGCTATCCTTTTGCGACGACCTATTACTGCATCGAGGGATTATTCAAAATCCTTTGGCTTAGAGCGGCATTATTGAGGCATTTTTTAATTATTTTGTGGAGTGTTTAATCTGCCATACATTCGCAACGCAACTTTATCTAGGATGTATTAGTCACTATGCAAATAACATTTTTTCCGAAAAAAACGACGTTTTTTTAATCAAAGAATTTTCCAATGTAACGACGTAATAATCGGACGGAGTCGTAATAGATTACTTTCGCACCTCGAACAACTCGATAAATTGACGGATGAAGAAATTCCGACGGCAGCTTTTTACCGGTTTGGATCGAGCCGGACCCAAAAATGGACGGAGAGGCGGATGATCTCGAGATGATGATATTGGCAACGTGGTCGTGCCGCGCGGAGAGGTGGAGAAGAAAAAAAAGAAAGTAAGACAGAGAAAGGAACACACGGACGAGAGAAAATTGACGAGAGAGAGCTGTTGAGAAAAGGGAGAACGAGATCGGTGAAGGAGAGACGCGGCAACGACGCCGGTCGTTGCTGCAGTTACGTGCAAAAATAACGCGGAAAGCCACCTTTAAACTCAACCAAGCGCGTCTGCAACTCGAAATACGCACCGCGCGTCTAGAACGGCGAGGAACAGAAATTTTGTGTTGATTTGTTGTCGCTCTAAAATAGATTAAAAAAAAAAAAAAAAAAAAAAAAAAATTGTTTCAATTTTCATACTTTTGATAAATAAATTTTTGTTTTCGCGGAATTTTCAGAACTCTTGCTGAAATATTTAACACACTTGTAAAGCACGTGAAACCGATTAAAATTTCGCCGAATGAAAATCGACTCTACGCGAAATGTTATTCACCCTCTGTATGTATGTATATATACATATATACACACATATATAATATATTTACATATATATATATATATATATATATATATATACATATATTCTGGTTACTCTGTACAACAACGCAAGTCATTTTCGAAACACGTCGGACATGGGGGCCTGGCGGCGATGAACGTTAATTGCGCCGTTAACCCTCGTTTTTTAATGACTACGCAGTAAAACCTGCCCTTTTCCGTGAAAAAAAAACTCCGAGTTGCGAGCGCGAGTTCTCGCTCTCCGTCGATTGTAACACGTCGCGATTTTGTATCATTTATAGACATCTGTTCGCGCAGAGAAAATTGAATGATACACGTTCGAGAATTATGTTTCAGTTTAAGTATGTATTCCGTACGCTGCCAAAATTTTAATTACAACTATCCCCAATCGTGCGATTTATCAAACGTATCCTTTTTTGCGCGTCCAAAGTAATATATACAATTATATAGATATATAAAATTTATAATAAAACTTGTGTACGGCAAATAATAACGCACAAAATAATATATCGAGTCTTGTATACATTTGTGTTTCTTTTCTCTATTTAATCTTATTTTATTACATACTTATACGTCTCGTTTTCTTTCTTATTTAATACTTTTATTATATATTTATCTCATTTTTTCTCTAAAAATCTACTTTTTCTCACTACATTAATGCGTCCAAGTTTCTAATTGGAAGCTCCCACACAAGCAATAGTTAATTAAATAATTACCGACTCTTAACTTTTTTTCGAGTGCTACTTAACGTTATATCTATCTTGCAAAGTTTTTTTTTTTTTTCATTATTATTGTACATCAGATAATATACACAAAGTCGAGTATGTGCTCTACGTTCCGTAGAATGATTCGCAATCAATCCCTCGTGTCGGGCTGACGGAAATATTAAGAAGCAGTGACTGCGTTTCATTAAGTCGATGATGTCTCATTAAAAGTTTATATGCTCGATTACTGCCTTTACGCCTCGTTTTAATACACTCAATCCGTATCGATCATCGTCGACTAACTATATCAAATCGGAACAGAGAGACTGGAGACTATAGCGTCGCGATCGTATCTATTTTATGTTGCCCAATATTGCTCGCGATTCGTTCCATTATCGCTTACAATTAATTACCTTCGATATAACGCAATATCGATGTATCCGACTTCGCGCGCCTATCATTCCGCCGCCGATTTATTTTCATCGATACCGGCAACCTTGGATATATACACACGCGTTAGATTTATGTGTTTTTGTGAATCAGAGACGCTTTCGGAGGAGAGGAACCTGCGGAGGGAGAGATGTAAAACAAAAAAAAAAGTTCCCGGGGACATTTCTCTCTGTAACTTCAAAGAGACACAACGGGCGTGAAATCTCTCTCCAACGACGAGCAGATTTCTATCGTCTCTTCCTCCTCTGACGAGATCAGATTCCTACTTTATTTGAAGATCGCAATCGTCCCTCTCTCTCTCTCTCTCTCTATTTTATAGTCGCGCAATATATCATTGTGTGTTTCGTGTCGACAATGCTTATCGCGCTAATCGAAACACCGACGTCAGAGTTACAAGGTAACTCTAACGTGAGATGGTGTCACGCGAGCGCGCTTCAGAGAAATCAGAACACCATGAAGCAGAGCTATCCGGATGCGTTTAGAATTTTTCTCGGCTTAATGCTCACCACGCAATTAGGTTTCCCAGTTTCGAATAGTGCAACAATTTTTTTTTCTTTTTTCTAAGATCTAGCGCTTCTTTATTATTAAATCGCAACGACAGATTTAAATAGTTTCTAGTTTCCGGAATGTAAAATCAAATTGTGTCACGTATAACTCGTCTGATGTAGAAAAACATTCAAATAATGCGGAAAATACCGCGTTTATCAGAGTTTTTATCACCAGTCTTGTGTTATACTTCTTTCCATGCGCGATGTTTTACATAAAGTGTGTGTTTAAGAAAAAAAAAAATATTACCGCGAATTACTCGACAAAAACCGTTAAAAGCTTAATGACCTCGATAACTTTGAAAAAATGTTCCTGTTAAAGATAAAAATCCCACTCTTCTCTGATTCTCTCCTCCGGAGAGAAGGCGGATATAATTTGGCTGATAATGATCTCGCGGTAGGATCCAGTAGTCTTCGCAGCGTTCCAATTTCACTGACCGGTAGTAGTGTTCTGGTATTTATCGCGCCGTAACACAGCGTTGAGAAGCCGCGAGAGGAGAGACAATCGAAGAGTTAGTCGAGTTTTGTCCTTCTCCGCTTCCTTCCCTTCTCTCTCTTTCTCTCTCTCTCTCTCTCTCTCTATTGGTCGTTAGAGCGCGGCGCGTCACCTCTAATCGTCATGCTAGAATACCGAGCAGAGATCGGCGAGCGAGGGAGAGAGAGAGAGAGGAAGAGCTTTGTAATGACGGGCGCCAGTCGAGCGCCGGCTTAAAACCAGACAGATGAGTGACCTTTCGGTCGGTTATACAGCTTCTCTCGTCACTTCTCCGCGTCTCTCTAACGTTTCCTTCGCCGTTCTCTTCTATCCTACAAAGCAAGAGGTTTTCTCTATTCCTCATCCACACGCACGGACTATAGACTTTAGACTTTAAAAAGGGATTCCTCCACATCTCACAGATCGGAATGCGAATGCCCGTGTGTCTCGCTTTTCTTTCTCTTACTTTACGCAAGGCACGATGGCAATGATGATTGTTACAGCGGTCGAAGTTGCGCGACACATATTGAGCTGCCATTTCAGGCGGCGAATTGCGGAATGAAATTTCTTCCCGGCACGACGCGAGACATACGTGTTGTTTCGACGTATCGTAAATCTCCATAAAATCCGGTCCTGTTATTGTGTTAAAAAAAAATCTCGCGATAAGATTACGAACTGTTAATGACAAGAAAGAGAGAGATATGCGTTCTCATTACATAAAGTACGTCTCGGGCGCGTGCAACAAATCATTTTCCATCTATAATATATGGAGCCTGACTAATTCACACGTAAATGAATATCATTTACATCGTCGAACTAGATGCATCAGTATAATCGCACATCTTCTCTCGTTTGTGTTATCGCGTGTGTAGCCTAATAAAAACTTCTCAACGAACGAAGCGCGATGATCGCGCGGCGGTGAAGAAGCGGCAATTATTGCGCTCCCAGCGTGAGTAAGTACTCGAATTGTAACAATTGTATTTGTAATATTGCAAGCGTGAAAAAATCTTCTAGCGAGGTAATTGATACAATATGTTTATCGTAGAAAAAAATCTCGACGTAAGTGAGAAGAGCTGTGTGTGTTTATTACGCGTGCATCAATTAGTAAACTTCCTTTCGCGCGTTATAATGAATCTGAAGATATAGTCAAAACATTACGATATTAAATTTCTATCAAGAATTTCCTCGTAATTATTATTATTTCTTTTTATTTTTTTTTGTTTTACTTATCCTACTTTTTTTTTAACGACTGCGGATACATTCGGAGAAAATGATTTCTTCTCTCCGAGGAGAGCGTCGAATTACGGGAAACCGTTAAAACACCATGCGCGAGGAATCTCTCTACCATCCTTGGATTCTCAGAATCCAAGGTATCCCTGAACTTTCGTCGGACGCTTTCGCGTGCCACGCAAATCGTACATAAATAATACGCGGCGTTCGTCGTTCAGAAGAGCGAAACGAGCAAAACGGGACGATTGTTCGTGGAGCGGCATCGATTTATGCGTGTACTTCGACCCGGCGCGACGTGACGTCGACAACAGCGGCCGTGAAACAAAGTTGTGCGCCGCGCGATGAGAACGGGCCTTAAAACTCTTGGCCGCCACTGCGCTTTTGCGTCGGCATGTATTCTCGGTACGCGTCGCGGAAAACACGAGAGAAGATACAGATATCTTTCTCTCTCTCGCTCTCTTCCTCGGGCTCCGAGCACACCACGTGACCGACGTCGTCGCTTGTGCGCGACTTGCATCCGCAAGTTTCGCAGCTGCAGCGCGCGACGAGCGAGCGACGGTCGCTGCCTCGGTGGATTTTTAACGCGGATTCTTGCCCGCGAGTTTCTTGACGAGTCGGCCCGCACGCTCGCCGCGCGATAATTGAGTGACATGGGTGGCACGGGAAGCCGCATTGGCAATTTCTTATATTTCATTTAAATACGAGAAAAACATGTCCAACAGTACGATGAACATGATGCCATTAAACGTTGAACATTGACAGAAAAGATCCGAACCCGTGACAAACAACTCAACCTCTGGATATTGCTCAGACTAGAACTGCAATAAACTTTCAACAAATATAAGCTCGCATAGCGTCCAACTGGCAGAGAATTGACCATTTCAATAGGAACCAATATGCAATAACTTTCGTCTGAGATAGAGCGCGCACGTTGTTGTCGCGAGCGTGTCTCGCAAATCTTTGTCTAAAAAAATTCCCCTCCCTGTCAAAAATCATTTCCCGAACACAAGGAATGTTCGTTAGAGCGAGTATCAACATTTAACGCGTAAATTTAGAGAATTATTAAGAGGGGAAAATTAATGTTTATGCAAATTGTTACGTGACATTCCTAGATCGAATTACTTCGAATTTGACGGCCAATTAGCCGAGCGTTGTAACGAAATACGAGATATCTCTCTGGTCATATTCAACGCCGTGTAACGTCAAGCCGAAGCGCGGGGGGCCAAAAGTTCGAGCTTTATAATTATAAACACTACAATTCATTATTTACGTTTTAATTATGCGCTCCGCGCTAAATAGTTCAGCACATACTCGCTTTACAGATCTCTAACGTTTTGTTCGACTCGTGTATTTGCATAATATAATTTGTTTAATTTCATTAAAAGATCAACTGTCGTTTTATATGCGAGTTACTTTATTATTAATTAAGAATTAATAATTTTGTGTGAAAACTATACCATTTATAATTTAAAAAAAATTTTTTAAAAACAATTTCGCCCCGTGCCTGCGCCTGAACAATCAATCAACGTTTTTTTTTTTTTTTCTTATTTCGTCTTTTTTTTGCAAGTAACGGTCTTTATCGCTCGTAAAAGATTATGGCACAATACAAAAACATTATGATACTAAAGTTTTATTGCATATATGTATATTACGCGGGACAGAAGAACTTTTCGAGCGCGTCTCTGACAAGAACGGTCGGTTCGTAATGTATAATCGCGCAACATGAATCATTAAAAAATATCGTTACGTGCGAATTCCCACTTGATAAATTTCCGTGTCCAACCTTCAACATTGTCGCATGTCGCAATTGTTTCCATACCGAACGGAAGTCTTCGTAACGCTTCGTATAAAACGTGACTCCGATTCGACTTGACTTCGCGTCACGCATTTATCTCGGCTTATCTGAATCTTATCGGTAATAGAACTCACAAGTTGCATCAAATGCAACCTTTGACTCTTGAGCTGCAACGAACGTATCTTTGTCGACATTTTGAAAATCATAGGCTGGAAGAGACCGATTCGAGAAAGAGAGAGAGAATACTCGGCGTGATATTATAAAAACCATAACGAAATCACGTTTAGTTTCGAGATAAAAAAAAAAAAGTCATTAAAATAGAATTAGCACCGGGTCAATTTCACACATCATTATTGTTATCGCGTGTAACAAATCGTCTTTGCGTAACATCTTAAATTATATAGCGTATCACTTGTGCTTCCCCGTGTGTTCCAAATTATTCTTAACTCTTCACGGACAGACATGGGTTTCCCAGATCCGCTCAAAAAAAATTGCGCATCGGCGTTTCTGGTAAAAATTATTTTTTTTAACGCTTACATTTTCGAAACTAGATTAGAGATTATTTCAATTTGATTTTTAGATCGACGCAGAATCGCTCACACTTTTGATTAAAAAAAAAAACAAAATTGAAAAATATTGATTTTTCGCGGAGATGTTCGATTTTTAAGTTGCGTGGGTCTCACAGACCCAGTCTGTCTGACTCATCTTTGAGATCTGTCCCCCCGCGAAAAGTTAAACATTATCGTAAATGCGAATTAAAGCCGCGCGATTTTATCGTTTTTCATCGTTGCGTTTCATCGGAAGAAACCGACCGGATCTCTATCGTGACTCGAATTTAAATTTTAGACAACGCAGCGCGAAGAGTTCGCGCCTCTTCGCGCAAAGTTTTACGCGCGCGCTCCGAAAAAGAAAAATATATTTTATTCAAGAGTGTCGCATAAAATTTGTGCTCACCTTCCAACCGGCGCTGCTGTTGTTATCGCCCTTGTCCTTGAAGTAGGACACATTCTGCACCATCCATTCGTAGATCTGCGAGAGCGTGAGTCGCTGATCGGGCGCGCTGGTAATAGCCTGCGTGATCAGGTCGGCATAGCTGAGGTTACCCCAAGCGTTTCTGCGTGACGAATTCTTTTTCACTGGCAGTAGACCACCTTGGCTAAGCTGTGTCTGATGGGGCGGCGTGCCACCTTCGGCACCTTCCTTCGCGGTCGGCGTGCCGCCCTCCACATATCCTTCCGGTCGTGGCAGAGGCCATGTGTTGGATCGTGCTCTGGTTTGCGGCTCGAAGCCAGTCTCCAAGTCCGGCGAGGTCGAGAACTCGAAAGAAACTCCCTTTTTCTGCGCCTGCTGCTGCTGCTGAGAGGGCGTCATCGAACCCGATACCGAGACCGGTACGGAAGCCATCATGGTCTCTTTCTCTTTCTTTTCGCGCACAACTCAAGAGTTCGAATCAAGGATAAACGTGTGTAAATCGCACCAAAGATCGATGACCGGCACGACGATCGGCACCGAGTAATAAATCCGCGCACGCGCGAGAGCAAATCGACTTAGGTTTGCATTTAGATGGCACTATCACTAGTGTATGTGTATGTGTGTATGCGTGAGTGAGTGAATGTGTGTGTGTGTGTGTGTGTGTGTGTGTGTGTGTGTGTGTGTGTGTGTGTGTGTGTGTGTGTGTGTGTGTGTGTGTGTCACGTCCTCGAGATCGGGCAAAGCCTCAGCGGCAGCGTTTGCTCGTGGCCGGTTTTAAAAGCGGAGTGGTAAGCCCAGCTGTTATCCTTCTCTTGTTCTATGGCACTGTCGGTCTTCTTCAATCACATCACCACTGATCGGAAACACCGTGAGCAGAGAGTTACGCACGATGATTCGTTTACGATGCGAGGCGCGAATCGGATCGGCGATCACGCTCCGGAGATCACGAGGCTCCGGGACGAGCGACGGAACGAGTTCGCGGCTTCGAACGGATCGTGCTATAATCGCGCGCTCGCGTGCAACTGGCAACGGCGGCGAACCAACTGAGGATTCCGCCGGCTGCCGATCTGCGTGCCGAAAGAGCGCGGCGCGAGCGAGCGAGCGAGCGAACAAACGCGAGAGTTAGAGAGAAGTGGTGTGCGGAGCGGCGACGGCGGAGAGCGCGAGGGAGACGAAGAGATAGATAGCCAAAGAGAAAGAGAGAGAGAGAGAGAGAGAGAGAGAAAGAGAGAGAGAAATAGAATAGGCGCACCACGCTGCGCGGAGAGGGAGCAGACCACGTGGTCAAACTCTGTGTTTACAAGCGGTGCCGTCCGGAGGTCACGTGGCCATGTTTTGATAGGAACTTGGCCCGCTGCACAAGCGAAATGGAGCTACGTTTTATGTCGTCACCGATGATGATGGCTGCTCGTCGGGATAATGTCGCAGCGGAATTTGCGTGGCAACTCTTCTCCGTGATGCGTCGGTGACGCGTGATTTTCGGACAAGTCGGACGCTGACGGCGCGATCGAGACGACGGTGACCTTTGATGCCCTCGTTGCCCTTGGCAGACCGTTCCCCTCTGGTATCTCTCATCGATACCTTGGAGTTCTCGTCGCCGTAGAGCTGTCGCTCCGAGCCGAGTGTGCTCCTCCTCTCGCAATCTGCTCCGGATCTGCGCTTTGCGATTTTGTACGCACGCGAATGAGATTTTTTTCCCGACGCTCTCGGTTACAGTTTCTTTCGTTTTGACGAGAGTGAAACTTTGCCAACTTTGCGTGTGCACACAGGAATCGCTGCTCCTCGTCTTGTGACGCCACAAATGACGACTCGGCCGCGTACGAATGAGGAGAATAAAATCTATTCGCTACATACAACTTGCCGGCAAGGCAGCGCGGCGTATACTGGCGAATTCCTACGGCTGACGTGCGGAACCGACCGAGCGAAGCCGAAGCTGCGATTTGCGACGCCTCGGCGCGCCGATCACCCGACGGCATGGCACGTGAGCGCAAGAGAGAGGGAGAGGAAGCGAGCGAGAGGGAGAGGGTCGGCAAGCACTCTCAGAACGCGGGAGGGAGATGCACGGGAGGGATACTCGAGTGCGGTGCAGTTGGTGGGTGGCTCGGTGACGCGCGATGGGAAGGCAGGAAAGCCGGAGGGGGAACGTGACGCGATAGTGGGGAGGAAGAAGAGAAGGAACAACGCGGGAGCGAGAGAAGCTATAAATTGCAACTTTGTTGCAACAAGAGGAAGAGAGAGAAGGAAGGAGCCGGAGACGAGCGGAAGGGAATGAGACAGAGCGAGAATCGGCGGGAAGGAACGTTTGGGGAGGGAAGTGAAGAAATGATGCTCTACAGTAGGAGGGAGACAGAGAGAGTGCAGCGTGCTCTGGCCGTATCTAACGGGTGGGCGGGGAAAAAAGGGTGCATCGCTGTGCCCTACGGGTTAGGCACCGCACTGCGCGCATAACCCGCGAGGAGGGAATTCGCACGCGGTGTGTACATGTCTTCTCTTTTCTTCTCCTTTTCCCTCTTCTCATCCTACTCGCTCACCTCCTTCCCAATCTCCGTTTCTCCTCCTCCTGTGTGTTCCACCACTGTGTTGCCCGTCCTATATGTTCTCTCGACTCGATTTTGTGACAAACCTTCCAAGTACTTTTTCTGTATCGTTGACTTGTAGAATCCGAAGATTCCCAACGGCCGATCGAAATAACTCGGCCTGTTGTTTTCGGTCTGCGTGCCTATATCGGATAGTACAGTGTTCTCCGAAAACCCGTGATCCTGCGGAACATTCCGGAATCCGTTTGGGAACATTGTTGCATCGCGCGCAGCGACAGCCGGAGAGACCGCGCGCGGATTCTTCGTTGCCCCAAAAATATATTTGGCAAAATAATTGAATGCCTATTTGTCTCTTCTTTTTCTTCTTAGTTTTACACGTAAAACGAGATAAAATTTATCAATTCAATATTTAGATTTTATGTTTCTACTTATTCAAGATCGCAGCTGAGGAGAAAAAAACGAAAGTAGTTATATAACAATATTATTATATGCATGTGCAAAGACATAAGAGATTTACACATACACATACACACACACACAGTTTTCAGTTACAAAAAGATAATGTACTATCTGTATCCGAGTATATTCTGTTCTGCGTGATAGCTCTGTGCATTTGTGTGCGTGTGAAGAATATTTTTCTCATCTGAATAAATCTAAATTTCAATAAACTCTTTAGAAAATTTGAAATATAGTTTTTAATTCTAAGAGATGTTTCTTAACAATTTTAAGTCTATTTGTTTCTTTCTGGAAAGAGCTCGTGTCAAAGACAGATCGAACGGAGAGCTATTATTGGAATTTCAAGTAGTTTCTTTTTTTTTTTTTAAATCATTCTGCAAAGCGCACAAAGAAGGGTTGTTTGTCTGCTGCGTAAAAAAAAACTTCCCATTAAATGCAATCTCTGCCACAACAGATTCCTGCAATCTTTTTTTTTTGCTCGCTCTTAATTATTCGTCAATACGTGTTGCCACACGTTGAAATATGTCTCCTGAATTCCACCACCGTAAAGTCTTGTCCTTCACTTCGGCCATTGTTCGAGGCCTGTTGACAGAAACCCCGTTCGCTGAATCCCCCATTAAAAACAAAAAAAGCAAAAAAAAAAAATAAAAATAAAAATAAAGAACAGTCGGCAGTTCTCGCGGCAGAAAAAGCCCAGCCCCTTCTCTTCCCTTTGCCTTCAGTCATTGCAACTCGGTTGAAACAAGAAACGACGATGTGGACCAAACAACCGTGCACGCGGCCGCACCACGTATTCATGTCGTCCTGTGTGGGCAGTCGCGAAGCGATTCCGGCTAACTTAAGGGGTACTGTCACCCGATGTAATTATGCGCTCTGAGCCTTCGATTGTCCGCCGGATATCGCGGGGTCGCCCATTGCTCAATGTTGTTTGCGCATGAGCTAAAAACAGCGCGCCGTAGCTCACACGATCCGCGCGCGTACAATGGCACGAACACGCTGTTGCTAAAAATAGAAGATGAATGGATCCTTAAGGAACTACCTGATCGAGCAATTGTGCAAACAATTTGGAATATTTGCGGTAGATCTCGCGTGTACGACGATAGGGTATGTATAACATCCATTATTTGGATTGCTCGCTATGTGACACACACGTATTAGAAAAATAAATTCTTCTAATTTGGAAAAAAAAGCTACACAAGGAAAACGCCAACAATTATAAACAATACGGAACGTACAAACTAGCGACGATCGACGCACGTTAGCGCGCGTCGATGTTTTTGCAAATTCGAGAAAAACAATCGCAAACGCCCACGTAATACAATGTTATCAGTCAAATTCTATGCAAATGGACGGAAAAGTTGAAATAAATAAAAATGCTCTCAGCGCGTTTGTTTCGTGATTTTTATTTCGACTGTACTTTCCTCGCGTTCGATTCATGCTGATCCTTTAAGCACGCATCTCCCTCGTGAAGAACTGAGATACGCGCTGGATAATAAAGAACGAAGAAACACGATTTTAGCATCCTTAAGTAGTCCGCGGTCTAATCATTCTCAAGTACGATTCTGATAAACCCCCATCCCAATCGAAAAGGTACGTAAGAACCAAGTTGTTTGCTCCGTGAGAACATAACTTTTCGATCTTTTTTAAATTGAGAGAGAAGCGTATCGCGGCGTGATATTTAAATTCGTCGATTCATTACATGAACATCAAAGGTATAGTCAATTAATCCTCAAGATCGTGAAGTTTGTAAACTTTTATCGCAAATCTCTTCCTTTCACGATGAGCATAAATAAAACCACCTCTCGTTTTAAATCAGTTAATACTTTTGTTTTTAACGTTTTTTTTTACTCTTTCTTCGTTTTTTCTTTTTATCTGATTTGTATATACTTCGTATTAAGGGTGAATTGCAATACGCGCGAGCAAATAGAATTTGCAATAAGATGGCTACATTTGCGTCATGTACGGAGGAATGAGCGCGGCCATTGTATTTGAAAAAAAAAACCAAATAATTTGCTCTAAAATGTGGTGGTGAAGGCAACTTACACCATTTGTTTTTCAGATTCCTAATCCGTTATTTCGATCGCAATAATGTAATCCGAGAAAATTTTGTTCGTCCACAAAGGAGCGGGAATCGACGCATTTTGCGAAAAGAAGCAATTGCTTTTCTCTCTCTCTCTCTCTCGAAAAAAAAAATAGATCTTCGAGCGTATCATCCCGAGACGCTAAGTGCGAGACTTTTATCGTGTGAAATTGCACATGCGGAGGAAATTAATGTGAGGGATAAAAGAGAGAAAGAGCGCGCGTCGACTCTAACCCTCGGCACCCATTAGATCCTCTCTCGAGAGATCGGGGAGAGGAATGCGCAAAGGAGTTAAAGTAAGTTTCGGACTATCAATTACATCAGCCCAATTCCCGGAGCTTGCTTTACACCAAATCGAATCCGGTCGGGGCCGGCCGGCGGTCGTATTGTCCGCTAAATTTGTTACGCTAACGAGCGTTGCATTCGTCCAGTCGTTACCGCTGTAACTTTTTGTTTAGTCGGCTATGAAAATAAACGCGAATTACGACGTTCGTTAACTCGATCAGCGGCGGCTATTGCCGGATCGATATGGCTTTGCCTATGCAATGCCGCCCGCTCGCGTATCTAAGTTAGGTCGGATAGCGTGGCACAGTCTCGTCTCTATGAAACTTCTATGAGGACGGACGCGTAATTGGATCCTCTCTGTGTATGTGTGTATATATATATATATTCGTTATTCACCGATTAATAAACCGCGAAGAAGACTCGGCGCTTTTCAACCATTTCAATCCACCACGAGGAGAGGGATATATAGGCGTACATCATGTCAGCATATGTTATTAGGAGTTATTGATGGGGATATCCGGTTCGTTCTAAAACAGTAGTCCTCTCCGCAAGGATGTCAATCATCGGATTTTTTTTTTTTTTTTCTATTGTTGCCGTGTGATTTTATATTATCAATTTCCGGTTTGACAAAAAATATCTATACGTCAAACAGTTCTCCTGTCAAACTGTTCTTTGATATGCGCCATGTAAAAAAGCATCCGCCGGGAGTCAATACCCCGCGTATTTGTTTGTGTCGATTTTCGGGCAGCGCAAAGTACTTAAAAAACAATTGTCATGCGCATGCACGTGCAAACATATCTTATATCAATAGAAAACAAGAGAAAAGATCATCGAGCAAGTGTATATTTTCGATGTTGTCAATGGAGTGTATTTTTTTTTCTTTTAATTTACACAAGTATCTTTTTTTTAGTCTTATCTTTTATCTATCTTTTTTTTAGTGTGTCATTTTTTTTTATCTTGCGCACTTAATTAGTCCTTTCCTCGTAAAAAAAAAAAAAATAATATTTGTTTCATAAAAAATTTATTTGTTCAAGAAATACAGTTGTTACGTCATGTACATAAAAATTACGTATAAATATAAAGTAGCTAATTCGTGCAAAAAGATCCGTGAGGATCAAGTTAAAAAACTGATCGAATTTTGTCTCGCTGTTACGGTTGCGTGTAACATATCGACGATATTTACTACGGGAGATAACACACTTGTTCGTGTTGATCTTTCTTACATTTCTTGGCGACTATTTTTTGATTTCTACATTGCTTACCGTTGGTCGAGCTGCGCAATGCAACATTACTCCGCTTTACATTAATGTTTTCTTCTATAGTTAGTTTATTTATTTGCAATAAGAATATGTATATATGTATATTAATATAGTACATCAATATTAATATTTTATATATTAAATACATATTTTATATAGTTTATTTATTGTGCGAGCAATCGATATATATCGATACGCGATATACACACAGCGGCGGTAGATAGCCGTCACATAGTCAGACTATGGCCGGCAGATGGCGGTAGCAACTTGCTCGGCAATCAGACAGCTGGTAAAGGCGGTTTTCGTCCCCTCGCTTGAATGGGAGAAACAGCCGGCTTGTCGGCGACTGGTTGCCGGACTGGCAGACACTTGGCGTACCAACGTCGCGGCGCGCGGTACGTTTCACCGGCGCTTGCTGTCGTCGTTTTCGCGCGTTCCTCTGCTCGCCAACGTCCTTTCCGTAAGTCCAATTTCGCAGAAATCCGTCGTGCGAATAAAAGAAAACAAATTGTACACACGCGTGGCGGACCACGTTACCGAGAAAGATCCGCCGCGATGCCACACGCGTACAATCGCCGGAATCCGACGAGCGTCGTCGGCTCGTGAGGCGCGTATCCTCGCGCGATCGCGCCTCGATCGGGATCGATCTCTCGCGGTTCTCCGAACCGGGAGTGCGGAGTGAAAGTGTTTTCCCAGAGAGGGCAAAAAGAAAGAGAAGAGAGAAAAAGAGAGAAAAAGAGAGAGCGAAAAACACGAAGTTCGCGCGCGGTGTGTGACGCGACAGAGGAGTTAAACTCGAGGGTGTTCAAAAGTGACGGAAGAAAACCGGCGGTTACACCGGCATGGAGCCGTGTCGGCGATCGCACGAGAGTTCCTACAACATCATCGGCGTACAGCCGGCTTCGGGAATCGGCGCGCGGTGATGCGGTGGTGCTTTGGCGATGAGAGGGAACCGACGTTGAAGTGTGTTGTTATGCGCGAGTGCGACCGGCCGGGAACACGTTACCCAGCAACAAGCCGCCGGCATCGTCGCCGCGATGCCGTTCGTGATGCGGAAGGTGAAGCCGCGGCATCTGTGCCGCGGCCACGTGCCGTCGAGCTCGGAGCAGCGGAGCTGGCCGGTGGGCGCCGAACTCGACGCGGTGGCAAACGGCGCGTTAACCAGCTCCCTCAAGCAGCTGGCCTCGCTCCTCACCGTCGCCGAGGACATTTTCGCGAGTCTCACCGTCGAGCTGGCCCACGTCGCCGAGAGGAGCCTACACCTACGCCGCAAGATCGACAAGGTCGAGGAACGACTTAGCACCGTCGATCCGAAAAAGATACCAGTCCGTAAGTATCCCGTAGGTTTTGCTCGTTTTTATTTTTGGAGAATTGAAACGCTTTGACGATCCATTGTGCGGCCGACTGTGACGAATCGGGTCAACCGCGATCTTATCTTGCTTATAACCGTGTGTGCGTTCGCGCATTCGTTCGATGACAATTGTCCTGATGCTTCGAATGATAGCGGAAGTCGCTATTGTTGATTTCTCCGCTTAAAAAAAGCAGAGAACTGTAAAAAAAAAAAAACGATAGAACCAAAAGAATTAAAATAATCGTTATCGCAAACTCATAAAAAGTCATAAACGTTTTTATCGCACCGTAGTATTAAGTTACTTAGGAAACGGATGTAATCGCATACCGCGTGAAACCAACTTGAGGTGTTCGAATTGCTCTAATTTCGCAAGATAGTTCTCGACGGTTACGCCGCCATTTTTTGCGTCGCACGTGAAACCAAAGCAATCTCACGACACGCAAGTAATGTTTATATTCTGATACGTTTGGTTTCACACCGCCTCATTAACGTCGATACATGGACAAACAGACGATCGAGATAATCTCTTGTCTAAATGTTTGTCTGTAGGTTTTTTTGTTATGTATTTAATTTAATTTAACACAAAACAATTCTTTCGCGCGCGGAGCGGTTACGCAAATTATCTCTTCTCTCACTTGCAAGCGCCATTAACTTCGCGGCAATCCTTTTATCTGCCCACCGAAAGGGATGCTGCGGAACAGCATTACCTTTCGGTTTCTCGCGCGGGGGCGAGACAGAGGAAAGGATGTGGGAAGGACGGAGAAGAGATGAAAAACGAGAGGAATGCGCGGTGAAGAGAAAGAGCGCGGCTTTGTAGGGAAAACATTCCCCGAGTCGCCCGGTCTATACCGTGGGAAAAGGATCGCGAGAAGGTGCCGAAAGCGTGTTTCACCTGAGCGGGGAAGATTAGCTCCTCCCGGTAGTGGTGTACCGGTACAAAGAACCTCTCTTATTCCCGATGCTTTCTAATTTTAAGGTTTCTTTAGCTGAAAGACTCAAGAAAAGAAGATCGTCATTAACGAGGCGTGCGAAGATATATGAAAAAACTATCCACTTGAAAGATTTAACTTGAAGGAGATTTAGATGTAACGCGAGTATATGTTTTAAGAGATTAAATGTATCAGTTTCGAGAACACACTTTAATGCCATCGCCTGTGCGCGACAATAATTGGAGATCGTAATTAAAAGACGTAAAAGGAAAAAAAGTTTCTACCGACCGTAGTCGCGCTTGTTCCGGTTCAAGTATCGTCGGCGTCGTCACTCGAGGGAAAGTCTAAAAACATCACGTTTAACTTAGAGCTCGCTTTTTTCCGACTCTCGCGTTCTCTGATATTCAGGCGAGAAACGATTTATCACGACGCGACGATTCTTTGTTCGAAAACAAGCGCAACATTTCTTTTTCCGCGAGATCAAAGTATTGACTTCTCGGAAACGCGTGTGGATACATGTTTTGATTCTTTTTTCATTTTGTATTCCTCGACGTGATAGACATTTAAAAACACAAACGATTCTTGACACGGCAAAAATCGAAAGAAACACATTCTCTCGTCAACTTGGAAATTTATTTTCTTCACATTATCTCGTTATTAAATTGGATCCAGGTCGCTCGCGCGATCAATTAATACCACTTTATGGTAATCGACTGTTAATCCTCATTAAGTCGCAAATTGATTCACGGTAACGGACATAGAACGCTTTGATTCAGAGCAATTGGTCTGAATTGCTTCTAGTAACTTTCCTTGTTTAAGATCTCTGTGGAATCTCGAGTGTTGCCACGGTCGCGTCGTCTGTGTTTCTTCGTCGCGAAGCGTCTCAGTTAAAGTGGATGTTCGTTCCACGGCTTCCATTGGCAAACAGCTGAGGTTTCCCTTCTCCCTTTTTCGTTCGGGAATTTCTCCATCCCCCGAGGGGGGATGGATCGTTCGATGGACCGAATCTATGTTTTTTTCCAGTCTCCTTCTCAGCGACGAGTTCTGCAGAGGTGCTGTTTCTGTGAGACAGCTGACTCAGGTAGGGCACAAGCGGCATCACACTGCGAAAAGAGTCTTTGCCCCGGGTGATGGGAATTTTAATTCTCAAGGGTGGAAAAATACCAGACGCTCTCGGCGCCGGGGCGGGAAGAGAAAGCAAATAAAATTACGTTTGCTGGATGTAATTTATTGTGTCTTTATTATATGTCTATATATCTGAGTGTGTATATTATACATACATATATATATATATATATATATTTTGTTACGTCTCGCGACTTTCGAAATAAAATTAATTTGAGTTGCATTTTGTTGTCAAATAAATAATGTTCTTTCTGTAATTTTCGCGACTTTCGAAATAACAGCTACGAGAATTGTAGAAAGAACGCTGTTTATTTGACAACAAATAAAATACACTACTCGAATCGGGTCAGGAACACCGAATCGCCTGTGAGAAATCCGAGCCGCGTCCGTCGCAGTCCAATTCTCACTTTAAAATTTAATTCAAAATCTTCGACCAAACATTCGTCGTCAAGGCGACTCTTCCGTTTTTTTTTTCCACCGATAGCGCGGCTATTTATATTGAATGATCAATATATATATATATATATATTCTACATGACTTTCTTATTATGTTTTGTCTAAGTCGCGATTTATATCGCTATATAAAATTAACGTAATACAATTTCGATCGTGTTATTTAGAAAAATTGCACATTAAACATATGGGTGTGTGTATATAATATAGTAAGTACTTAACACACACATAAATATACTCACACGTATTTCGGAAAATTAAGACATTGCGGCAGGATGATTAATAAATTGTTACGTCCGCTAGATGATATTTTCCTCGCCGCCGACATCTACCGGCGTAATTTCTTCTCTCCCGAAGCTGCACGAGAGCCGCGAGCGGCGGTTAAAAAACAGCGCACGGTTAGCCTTGAGTCTTCAGGCTCGAGTATCTCGCCGGGAATATCGCACAAATCCTGACTGAAATAAAAATTTACATTCCGGGATCGCGAACGCCGAGGTCGAAGAGGAAATGTGAAATATTGACGTGTGTATAAACGTATGTATTGTGTGTACTCTGCTTGTATTCGCGCGCGCGCGCGCGCTATACAGAATACACGGACAGTTTTATATCGCGCGATATCGAATATCCGATTTATGTAAAAAAGAAATTTCGCATCACTTGTAAAATATACAAAATTGCTCGAAAAGGAGAAACGGACGCGTAGGCGTTGGGACTTTGCGAGAATAAACAATGTGAATTGTGCGACTGTGATTATTCACATGCGTGCGTTTATGTTGCAATCGGATAACGCGATCGAATAACGCGAGAGAAAGCGAAGCGTTTATTATTCGACAATTTATTTATTAGATCCAGAATTAACATTATCCATCGAAATCTAATCTATACTAATGCGGTTCTGCAATATTGTGTCGAGTGTCGAGGAGGACAGCAGTCGACCGGCTTCTGCGGAAATGACCGCACGCAGGATGTGGTCCGATCTGGTCGAGCAGGTTCAACAGTGTTTCGAACTTTATGCGAGCAGTTAGTTTGATGGGCTTCCCATTGCGCGTTCGATTTTATGAAAATACGCACTCGTCTCCCGGTTCGTTACACGGTGACAGAGAAACTGTCTTGTTTCTCTTCTGCTTTATGTCCGTAAAGACCTCCACGACACGTATCGAAAGGTCTCGGCTTTTTCCGCAACAAGACAAATTGTCCCGCTCTCTCTCTCTCCCAGGGGGTTTTGGTAAGAAATAACAAACATGTTTCTTCGAATAGGGATATGGGGTGTTCGGGATCATGTTTTACGATCCGTTTAAGTGCGTAACAAAATTTGCTTTCTGTTGTTGTATAATATTAAGTTGTGGTTTTTTTTACAAATGGTACAATATTTGTGTACCGAGAAAAGAGAGTTTACTTTCACACGTTGTATTGAGAGCCGCGCTCTTTCTCGTCGATATTAAACACGAGCCCGCACGGCTCGTTCACCCTTGAGTAAATACACTTGCGTGTTTCAAATTTACTGTTACCCTTTTAAGCAAATGTACGTAGAGATCGTATCGCAATCGAGCCTACTTTCCTAACTGCTTAAACACTCATGTTGCAAGACACTAATATCCCTTGTTCGATGATTTGACTCTTGTCAAAAAGTCGTTTCGTTTGTCAAAAAAAAAAACTTTCTTTTTTTTTTTTTATTTTCGTCGCACAATCGTCTTTTAATAAGGTGAAATTTTTCGTATTACCATTTTTGGGGTTAAAGAAACTTGCGCGTCAGCTGTTCAATTCGTTCGGAATCGTGATGCGTTTTCTCCCTTCTCTCTTTCGTGCCGCGAATATCGAGCGAGGACCCCCGTGTACGAATAATAACGACGCGGACGGAAATAAAAGTGGGCCGCATCGGGCGTAACGGTCCTCGGCTGTGCAGCCCCGTCTCTACGGTTTTTCACCAACCCTCGCGTCGTCGCTTCCTTTATTTCCTCTCGCCCGGCTTCTTATACCTACTTCCGGTTGCCAGCTGGCACTGTGGAGCAGGAGGGGGGGGGCAGAGGAAAGGACTCATCGGAAAGCGGGCGACGGAAAGTAGAGTTACGGGGGAGGGGACAGGGGCAATCTCCCGCTTAATTTTAGCCGGCTTGACACCGAGGCACGTGCTCCGAATAAAACTACTCTTTCACCGTGGCAGAGTGCATCGTTATGGAAAAAGTTTGGCTCTAGCGATAAAGTTCGTTCACCCCCAGTACGGATATCGATGAAGGTACAATGTTATATCGATGTACGTAACAGCGAAGTCGTCATCGAAAAGGAATTGAAGATACTGTTCAGAACAAAATTACGTGTACATGTATACAGAAAATGAAACACACTTTCACCGCGCGCGAGTAACATATTTAATTATAGTAAATAAACTAGTAAATCCGGTTCTCCGCGAACATCATCTGCGTAATGATTTTTAATCGCGACTGTCTTTCTCACACTGGAAAAAAAAAAAAAAAAAAAAAAAAAAATGAGTACAACTCACGGACGTGTGGAATTTTTCTTCTCCGTGCTATTCTTTTTCCTTTTTTTTCCTCCTTTCGGAGATAGCAAGTATATTTCCTCGAGCAGCCACTTTGGCCCTCCTCATCTTACATCACGTGCTCGTAAGAAGGGAACAGATGCCCCTTGATGATCGTAGGATATTTTCGGTGGTCGTGATTTCTGTCTTGAAAACGCGCGAGCGAGACTAAACGCAACCCCCCCCTTCGTCAGAAGATGAGGTCCTCGTAATTTTTCTGATGACTGTGGTTTTTCTTGTCTCGCTTGAGAGTCCCCTGGAAGAGGGTTAGCGAAAATGCGAGAAGATAACATATTTAAGAGAAAAACTCATAATATTGTAATACAATTATTTAATAGTTAATTTAAATAATATATCAACGTTACACACACACTTATCTCGCTCGCTTTCTTTCCCCTAATACATTTCAATGTAGAAACCCCGACAGTCTTTATTTATTACGGACGATTCTGTAATTTCCAATCCGGCATTTTTTCCGGTTCTATCATTCGTTCTACTCCGAGTTTCGTAACTCGAATACCGGTTCGGATGACCTTTGCGGCGTGTACCTTTTCCAGGTACGTTCGACCCGATCCTCCTCCTTCGCCGACATTTTCGAGGAACTCGTGGAACGATATTTACCGTCGCGATTAATCGCTCACTTTTTTTTTTCGCGTGGCGCGTTTCCGCGATTTTGTGTACGCGCGTGTACATGAATGTGTAACACGTACAGCTCACGTCCGCGCGAGCCGTGTAATCATCAATCAGCCGTGTAAGCAGCCGGAGAGGAAGACGATAGTGGAAAAGCCGCTAGGAAGCGAGCTAAACCTATCATTGGCTAATTAATCACCGCGACTCGCACACCTGCTCTCTCTCACGCGTTGCTAACCTATTATTAAGTATCATTACTCGCCTGTATCTACCTGCCAAAGCCCTTTCGCGACCTTTGACTTCTTCTCCTAGAGAAGAGATAGATAGAGAAGAGGGCGAAGCACGCGGAGAAACGTTTCTGATGTGTGTCAGTTCGCAAATTCCTGTCAACCATCTTTGCATTTCCGACACGATCCTCTTTACGTTTGCAATTTAACAACAATTCTACGTGCAGATAAAATTAAAATAATAATAGACAACATCGTGACAGATAAAATTGAAAAAAAAAAAAAAAAAAAAAAAAAAAAAAAAAAAAATTAAGTAAATTCCAACAATTTGTGGAAACCGTGCAGGCTATCTTGTAACGGTTTGTTATGGCTTCCAAGCGTGTCCGGCGAATGCACAACGGAAAAAGCGATTTCTAGTAGTAAGTAAGTACGTACCGTCTGCGATCAACGTCGAAACGTTACTCCGTGAAGATATTACGTTATCGCGCGATTATTCCGGGAGGGAGTAACGACCCCGTTACTTAGGCGGGATCCGTTTGCATGTGTGCGTTTATCTTTGCGCGACGAAAAACTGCACGTTGACAGGACGTTTTCGTACAAATAGCTTCTTAAAAAAAAAAAAAAACAATTTTAATAAGGAGAGTTTTCACGAGGAAATAATTAAGTTTAAACGAGTGAATATGCTCTTAAAAACTTCATTATTATCGTCACACACTCCCCCGAGATGAAAGACAAGACGCGTTTTAGCATACGACGAGTTGGTCGGCGCGGCAAGTGCGCTCTCTTAAATGGCTGTTACGGCCCTAAGCAATGCGAGATTGTTAAAACGCGTCGCGTGATGCGATGCAATTATTTCTTACGCAACGCGGATGTGGGACAAGCAGAAATTCCTAGCGGAAAACACATTGATGTTTTGCGCTAGTTTCGTCTTTCGAGAAACCTCTGCAAAAACTTCAAAGACACATCGAAACGCCGATTAATTGCGATCATTATTTATATATCGCGTACGTGTTTTTCATTATTCATTCATCCGGCGTAATTATGGCCGCTCTCTTCGATTAGCCTGCACGCTATCTTAGGAATAATTCCTTCGGGCTATATTATACCTCGACGTGAACTTCGCGCGCGACATGACCAAGTTTTTTGTCAGAAAGAAAAAATCCAGATTGCGTAGGTATATCGGTTGCAAACTTATGCAACTGCAGTTGTGGCAGTAGTTGCACTACTTTCGCGAGCGCGTTGTATAGAAAAATGATTGATAACCTTGCGCGATATCCCGCGTCACAATTATTACACATAATCGCAATGACGCGTGTGCGTATATCGTATCTCAAAAAAAAGCTAGGATCTACATTTTATCAAATGAGAAAAAAAATCGAAAAAAAATATCACTTTTGATATTGTTTTTAAAAACTTTTTGACATTATTTATTGAAATTTGACACCGCTCTCGCGATGTATTATAAGAATTCCTGAACATGGTTTTCGCGTTAGTGTCATTTTTACACCGACGTGTTGTGACATTTCAGTATCAGGTTGCTCTTGAAAGCCCTGATGAAGTGAACTGAAACGTTAACGAAACATCAGTATGAAAATGACACTAATCCGCAAAATCATCTTCAGGAATTATTTCAATTGATGATTAAATTAAAGAAGATAAATAAATGCGTAAAAAAACACACACACACATAGACGGAAGAATCTATATAAGAGTTCGTTACCGCGCGAGGAATCATAGTAATCTATCGGACTGGGAAAAGAATCTGGGCATCGTGCTCATCGAAGGGAAGGCAGCTCGGCCGCCATTATCCGTACGGCGAAACATAATATCTCGCCATTTATCCGACATCGTCGTGATCCAAGCTCTCATTTATTCCTCCACCGAGTGCCCAGGCCCCGCTTCTCATGGCCGTCCAATTACATCGGCCGACTGATCGATTTATTGCTTTTCGCGGATTCGCGCTCGGTGTAACAACCGCGGCCGATCGAGAGTATAATACGATTTACAGTGTCGTTCGCGATATCAGCGAACCTCGGATCGCCGCGATCCCGCGACTCTCGCGTCGATAATTGGCCGTCTTCTCACCTTCGTTCCTCGCGGCAGAGCGCACCTCAACGAACTCTCTTGCACCCTCGGTGCATTGTGCGAACGCGAACTAGTTCAACGAGTTTTCGGTTTGCTCGACAAATCGATCAGCTTTGTAAATCTGATTCCTTGTCTTTTATCATAGAAATATCTATACAAATAAGACGATTGAAGCCAAACAAGATGCAAAGTTCTCGCTCGTTTATAAAAAAAATATATATAACAATAATAAAATTATGCACGGAATGCGGATTTAACTCCCGGCCAAGATGTTTTTTCGCAATAGTTTTTTTTTTTTTTTTGTAAATTTCATAAGAGAGTAAAATGGATAATTTATATATTTGAGATGTGCAAATCAGAAGCATCTTTCTGGATGAATTTTCGAATTGAAATCAATTTGAATTTCTATGTATAATAATTTACATATTTAGAAATATATTTGCATTTATATCCAGCATATTGACTGTAAATTATCTGCTGACAATCTAATTATACATATATAAATTTATACGTAACATTTCTTCGTTTATTTGTTCATTTTATTTTCTTTAACTCCTTAAAAGAAGAAGTGGGATTGGTCAGTTCAAGTCGTGCGTATATGTATTATTACAATTGCGTTTTGTATCAGGCAACGGGTATTTCCTAACGGGTGCACTTCGCTTAAGGAAAACGTTCTCTTTTTATTCTCCTCGAGAGAGCCACTTCCGCGCGCCATTCGTTACGTTCTTTCTCGAGTAGGAAGGTTGCTCGATTCGGGCGGGATTTAAAAAGAGAGTCGGTCGGTCGACGAGTCGCCGCGCACGGCTACCGCGCGGCACAATGTGAACAATACGGCGCGAATCCGGCTGGTAGACACCGTCTCGAGGTCCTTGGACGCGGTGCTGACTGACGTTTTTACAGGGTGTGTCTCTTCGCCGTATATTACTTACTCTCGCCAAATAACTTGACGGTGTGCCGTTAAAAGACCTCGCTTTTGTCTCCGCTGCGACGCCTCCGAGACAAGAGCGCACATACGCTTCTCGCGAACGTTTAACGCGGTCGCGCTAACCGACTTATTGCGACTTAACTTTGAAACTATATAACCGACACCGGCACTCTGCGGAACGGCAAACTTTTTTTTCTTCACAGTCATCGCTTAGCGGCTTTGTAATTAGACGCGCGGTAATTGAAACGCGGAGTGTGAGGATTTGGTGTGCGTTTTATTTTCGGAAATCGAACGAGTTAATTTTAATTTCAAATCTCGCACTCAAATGTGAGCGCAATCTCTGTGACATTTTTACTCAATTATTCCAATGACAATTACTTATATATTCTAATGTAAACATATAAAAGACTTCAAAATTTAAAATAAATCGAAAGAGAAAGAAAAGGTCAATATGAAACAGATGATGATGTGTAAAAAGAAATATTTTATATAAAGAAACAGTTTGGTTCATAAAAAAATCAAATCAAATAAAAATATAAATCAAGAAAATGTTTTTTTTTTTTTTTTTTCACACTATCATGTGTGTTTCATATTTCTTTTTTCCTTCTTGAATTTATTTTAATTATTCCACTTAATTATCTCGATATACGCAAATAAAAAAAACTAGTTTTTCAAAAAAGTAGATTAGATTTACTTTTTTATATATTATTTCAAAAAAATTATAAAAAATTGTTATATTAAAATATATTTTAATATATATTTTACTTGTAGTTTTATTGCATGTACATATATGTGTATTACGTACGATTGCGAACACATTCGTGTATTCGTGCCATCTCACGCTCATCCACGCGGAAACGCCGACTTTAATTGATAGGCAATTACATAATTGTCGTTGATCCTTCCGCGATCATCTCGTTACGCGTACGTCTTTCCGCGCGAGCGTACGTACGTACCTCCACATCCGTGCAGATAAAACGATGAATGGAGACTCGTTTACTATTCTGCACGTCTGAATGTTTCTCTTTCTCTATTTCTTGATACTTTCCGTTTCCACGTCGTTGAAGCGTGACCGCGGTCGCAGGTCTCTCGCCGCGCATATATGCATTTATAGCTTGATATATTCTCACATCGGAGATTTTATATCTGCGCGCTCGAGCGCGTCTTTTTTCTCACCGGTCAATCGCGACGGTCAATTAAGAACGGTGAGAATAGCGACGGGAAAAGTTTTTTCATCGAAGCGAACAAAAATCGTCTGAATGGACTCTTTTGTCAACGAAGATAAGACGGAAAAGTTTTCTCGAAAAGAGACTTGCTCGGTGTAATTTAAACGAACGCTATGATAAATGAGTTGTTGCCTCTCTTGAGGGCAACAATGGGATCAAGATCCGTGCGGCTGAGAACGCGATCGCGCGATATAGGGTGGAGCAATCGATGAAGATGAGTAATCTTAATTCAGCGCGCGCTCTTTTCTCCAGGTGCGGCACGCAACCGGCGCGCAAAAGAGTTTTACCGGCATTAAAATATATGGAAGGTTTTTACTTCCATCTGAATATTCATTTCCGCAATAAACTTCGTTGGATTTAATTTCTTGCGGGTTTTTCAGTCGAAAGAAACGCAGATGCAAGCGAAATTATTGAAATCCAATTAAAATACCAGCGAAACAAGCAATTGTGCACAACAATATTTTGCGCCATGTGTTTCTATTTAAACATTTACTTCGTTATCTTAATTTTTTTTCTCTTCGTGTGTGATTCGATTAGTACTTCCGCAACGAAGTGAGAATCACTGGGCTCGCGTAAAAAAAAAAAAAAAGACAGTCCGTTGCATAGCGAGAGAATAACGTACAACAGGGAAATTAAGTCTCACGAGTTTTAATGTCCGCGTCAGTGGGCGTTATTCTGTGGCGTTTGCGGTATCTTTTATATTCCGTATCCTCTCTCTAAAAAGCCCGCAGCGCGCCAGGTGCATCCGATTGCTGGTCTCTTCAGATTTCCTGCGTCGCTCACGGTCTTTTTTTGTTATTACGTGAATCTTAGTTAGTTGTTCAATAAACAGATGACCGGAACAATTGCTCGATAAAGAAGTTGAATATTTATTCTAATTCAATATGCATTTGCAGACATTTTAAGGATCATATAATGCGCGTGACATGTCTCGCGCGCTGTCACGTAAAGAGAGAGATGTGATATGATATCGCTTTATTTATTACACGTTCTGGGAAAGTCTTTTCAAGCGCAGCATAAACAGAAGAAAGAAAGAAACAATAATTAAAATAATAGTAAAAATAAAAAAGAAAAGGAAATATAAAAATTGTGTATATAAATAACTTAACAAAAAGTAATTGTGAAAAATAAAAAGAAAAAATAATAATGGAAAACAATGAGAAGATAACAATAAAACTTAAATTGAAAATAAAATAATAAGGAGAAAGGGAGCTGAAAATCGATGTAAGAAAAAACATTACATTTGAATGGCCGCAGGTGATTGTGTCAGCGCGCTATACAGGAACTGCACACGCGCAGATGCGTATATACATATATACGTGTGCACGAGTTATCAGGTGTTTCCCACAAGCAACGGACTAAATGCACCTGCTGCCAGGTAAGCGTTGAGTCAAAGTCAACGCACGCCGCCGTTGTCCGAGCGCTTTGCTTCGCGCTCGGATTTCGTCGTCGACAACGACGGTCGCAAAGCTGTTATGCAAAGTGGAACTAAACGGTATTTACTGCGACAAAGCGGGGAAACCGCAGACGCAAAATCCACGAGGTGTGGAGAATTAATCGCAATGCAATTTGAAAAGTAAACAAAGTCATTATTAAGATTCAAAACTCTTTTTTTTTTTTTAACTGATTAGTTTTCGAGAATAAAACATAGAAAATTCCAAATATATTTTCTCAAATGTAAAAATCTCTTTATGTACTTGGTGGAAATATTTTTACGTGACAATCTCGTTTATTCATCGGCTTAATCGATAATTTATGCACTCGCTGTGAAGTTCGTTTCATTACGCGAATGCGGAAAAGGGGAGGCAATATACATCGTGGAAATTTCACTGCGCGATCCAGTTGTTGCGACAACGTGGAAGCGAAAACCGTTTTAACGTGCGTTGATAATTTTTATAATTTATGTCGCAACAAATATGCGTGTGTGTGCGCGCGCGTTTCAATGGAGATGGGTAACACGCGCAGGACAAATTATGAGAAAAAAGAAAAGAGAAACAAAGGTGAACGAGACGCGCATGCAGACTACCCGGCAAGATGTCAATAACCTTCGCCGCCGTCGTCGTCGTCGTCGTCGCGTGATCAAACCTGCCCCTCCTGGTCCCCGCCGATCCCCCTTTCGACCCATCCGGCTACCCTTCGACCACCCTCAGTTCGCGGCAACGTTCGTTTATACATGTGCAGCAGAAGCTCGCCTGACCGCGCTCGCGCTATCGAACCGAAGAGGGTCGAGGCTTCGCCGGAAACGCTAGGCGGTCGGGAAAACTCGATGAGGACACTGATAGGTGTCGCAACTTAACCGAGTTAGTTTTAGCGTCTCTGTTTATAAACGCACACTGAAACAAACAAACTACGCCCATTCCGAGCGCGCAATTACGGGGCGCATTTCAATTGAAGAAATCGACTTCGCATTAACGAATTAATGTATCAACAGTGAAACGAACGGCTGGAATAGAAGAGAAAAAATTCACACCCCGGAAGTAGAGTCGATCGGGAATATAAAGAGCTTCCATTTTCCGGCAAACAGGCGGAGCCAGCGGAGCGAATTGAAGCGAAGAGAATGAAGGGAAGGGCGAGTGACGTGAAAGAGAGAGCCGCAGCGAGAGTTTAAACGGGGAGAAGGGTCCAACGAGGTGTCCACCGGGGGAGCGCATTGTTTGCGAATGATAAAGGCTGATCCGACGTGCTCACGTCTCTCTCTCTCTCTCTCTCTTTCTCTCTTCCCCTTCTCTCTTGGGATCGAGACTCTAATTCGCCGTAAATGAAGTGTTTTTAACCGCGACAATGCCGCCTACAATGCGAGAGAGAAGCTTTCCCGAATATATACACTACGGCGCGATTTGATCGCTCGAATTGCTCCCTCGAATCGTTCTCCTCTCGCCTCCCCTCGAGAGAGCGCATATATGCGAATGCCTAGACGGACATAATTACACGCACGTGCCCCACATTTGCGACGTTCCACTCTCGGCGAATACAGTCGGTGAATTTATGCGTATATAATACGTGTGCGCACGCGTCAGATCGTCAAGTCTTTCTACACAGGTGATCAAATCAAACACCAGATTTTCAACTCGAGCGCTGTATGATCTCGTGAGAGATATACGTTAGAAAAATCTAGAAAACCGAATAAAAAGTTTGAATAACTGAGAAGTAAACTCTCGCATCGAGAAGAGTCGGAACTTTGCGCCGCGCGCGTGTTCCTCCGAATGCGAAAAACACGCGACGAGCGGCAGCTGAGACGAATCAAAATCCATTTTTGGCGCTGGATATCCGCATCCAGCGGCACAGCCGGGCCGTAAATCTTCAATCCGGATCCGACGACCGAAAAAACGTAATCCCGCGCGAACATCATCCCGCCGCGCGAGTGTTCCGAGATATTCCTACGTGCCCGAAATTTCGTATCGCGAATCGATCGGTCGTCACTTCACCAAGAGTCCACTTGGCTCGGATATTCCTAGACGAATTACATACCCGCGCGACGACGAGGAAGGGAAGAGGGAGAAAAGTATATGCTCTTCGTGTCGCCGAGTTCATCGGAGTGTAACTCTTTACTTTTCGTGACGCACGCGTTGACGAAACGCGTCCTGATTATCGGCGATTGTCATCGGGGGGCAAATGTGTTCGTTCACACAGTTCGCTACACCTGGTCTCCTCTCTCTTTCGCACAATTAACGAATTCAAACTCCGCCGGATTTCGCAGATGACCATCGCCCCCGATTAAACGCGGTCGATTAAAAGCTTTTTCGGTTCGGAGAGCGTACGTAAAGTGCGAATTCGAAAAGCCATTTGAACTCTCAGATTTACGCGACTCGCGTTCTATT
>QVNW01002515.1:0-17816 GCA_014825475.1 Pseudomyrmex flavicornis
AGAGTAAGGTTCTTGGAGTTGTTTCATTTTTGTCTATACAAGTAATTATTTCGCGTTTTTTAACACGCGTCTTTCATTGGCTAACAGTAGGCAGTGCGAAATGGGAACTGCCCATTTCGTTATTCCTGTTGTTACTTCACCGAAAAATAGTTTACTCTCTACTCCTACTGCCGTACTATCTTCATTGTAAACTGGCTCTTAATTGCACGCGCTCGAAATAAATCTGATCGAAGCAGATATACGCTGCGACATTTTAATCTATTGCGGAGCTTAACTGATACGCGCGCACAAACGAGGAAGTAACGCGGTGGTAAGTAAAGTCTCTTCTTGGTTTACCTTAAGTTACGGGAGGTTATAATTTCACGAACCGCCGCTTCTCCACGGCCGACATCATGCTAATAACGCTAAACTAAAACAAGCTTCGTCGTAAGTGGATAATTATCCTTTTTTCCAGGCGCGCTCATTATGTCGCTCGCCGGCGTGTATGACCGTTGTGCCGTAATCGACGGAATCAATCATTTTGCATTTAATTACGACTAAAAAAGATGAGAAAAGAATTTCAGCGAAGCTCGAAAGACGTGCGATATTATTGATCAAAAACGATTACCGGCAAATACGTGTCACGAATTATCGTCCAACTCGATATGTAAATTAGCATCGCGTCATTCGATCGTTACTTCACCCCGCATTTACACCACACACACATTTTGCGGTAAATGCGGTTATTTGTTCCTCCGCTCACGAGCAAGCGTGAATCCGGTTTTTTGCATTGGCGAAATAAAATCTCAATTTAAATCAGCAATAAATACGCAACAAAACGTTCCAATACATATAAATATAGATAATATTCTAAACTACGTATTTTTCAAATATATTATATCATTTTATATTTTGTATTTAGTTCTAATTTTTCAATAATGACCAACACTTTACTTATTATTCATTTCGCTCGTTTCGACAAATGAACTGCTTTGGCGGAGGTTAAGGGGAGTTTGATCCGACAGATCGGGCGCGACTGTTTACGCAATGGTAAACTACTCGGCGGCCGCAGCGTATAGCGAAATATTAGGTACGAATTACCACTTGCAATAACAGTAATCTTCATTCGTCGGCCGGCTTTTAGCCGTAAAACGCCGCGGAGAGTCCCTTGCGGTCGCCGAGCTCTGTATTTACGTTGCGCTCTGAGCTCTCTCGCGGCTGCGAACCTTTCAATATGGGAGGATCTTCGTCGACGGGGATTATCCGCACGCAACTCGTCGTTTTCACCGTGGAGAGGGCTCGATAACCACAAAGCAATAATTAATTACCGTCGGCACCGATACGCCGATTTATCGGCGATTATTACCCGGCGAGAGAGGGGCCTATACACCTGCACCGAGAGCCAAGTTGCGCGCGCGCGGCGTTTAACACTCCGCGAAGAAGTTATTTAACGGTCGCGAGATCGAGTATATAAATCCCGAAACGGCCGATCAATATCGCTTCATTAATACAACGCGATGGGCGTAGCCGGAATTATAGTTACACCTGCGGTAACGTGAAGATGTTCGCGCGGAGTTTTTCCTTTTACGCAAGTTATTCTTCAGAATCGTATAGTGTTTCGATTTTAATCTTTCGTTCATTTTAATTATATGGTACAAGTAAATAAAGATCTTTTTTTTCAATTCTCTTTCTCTCTCTCTTTCTCTCTAATCTTATCTTTTTGTTTCTCTTCTGGATTTTTTTTATCAGAAATAAGAAATTAATAAGAAATCTAGAATTGTCTTATCAGAAATATTAATAATATTGTTAATTTACTTATAATATTACCAATTAATTGAATTAATTTGTTTTTTTACCAACATTGTGTGACGCCGGAATCAATGATTTATTATTAAAAATATCAAAAGTAGCGCAGACAATATCGCGTGCACGCGTCACTCGTAGTAACGATAATCACCGACGACGCCGACGTGCATCGCGACGCATTATTTCCCGAGAACATCGCGTGGTCTGGAAATCGAGTATGTTTCTTCGCTTAATTACGGAGAGGAACGACAACGAAGGGAAAGAGAGAATCGGCGTCCTCGGATATCCGTGATTAAGTTGCCAGCGAGGGTCGCGCGTCTTGACGCGATAAGAGCCCCGGCATCAGGCGATATACCTGCTGCGTCACGTCGATCGCAAACATATGTACGCAAACCCGCCGGTTTTTCGAGACATCGCCGACACAAATAATAAGCGACCGGCGTTAAGCCGTGCGTTATGTAAAAGTGACGCATTGCAGGCGACATGGCGGTTCGATACATCGCGAAGCTGTCAATTTCCACGTGTCAATCTATCTCACAATCAGTCATTTCTCTACACACATTCTTACTTTTTCTTTTTTTTTTAATAGAATGTTATATAAAAGAAAAAATAAGATAAGAAATCAAAGATCAATTCTAAAAAAGTTACGAACTGCCCGATACTTGAATAATTCACCGAGACGACGTAGTACTCAACGTAGATGTTCAAATCGGCAAGAAAATTGCTCTCACCGGAGCGAGAGATATCGTTGCAGCTGGCGGCTCGCGTAATTAGAGAGAAACAAGCGCGCGAGCGAGAATTTCTCGCGATGTGTGGTCCGTCATCCGCGTATTTTTATTCGACACGATCTACGGCCGTGTTAAACGACTGACGAAACGAATGACGAGCCGCGCCGCGGCGACGCTGGAACTGGCTGACTCTCGTCTGACAAGTCTCGCCCGTCTTTGCGGCACGTCGAGTGAGTTACGGTTGCGAGCGAGCGAGCGAGCGGACCAACGCGGATCAAAGCGCTCGCGGGACAGATTGAAACGGGTCGTGGAGCGACCGCGGACGATCTACGAGGCTCGCTCTCTACGAAGAGAGAACAAACGCGATTCTCGCCGTCCCGTTTGAGTAGCTCGACAATCGCAAACTCGCGCGAACGAATTCATTAGAATCGCCAAATTGATGTCTTCACTTTGAGCAGCGTCAACACACGCTGCTTTGTAAACGCTGACTGTAAATTAATGATTCGGCGAAGAATGTCGCAGGATATTTGAAAATTAAGATGTCTCTCTTTCACAGATGGTGTGACTTCTTTTTTTTTTTTTTTTAATATTAAAAAATTTATCTTTAAAGATTTTGTGACTCGATTTTATCGCCGAGAAATATAAATTAATGCAATTAGGAATCGCCAATGCAGCGTTTAACAGAACAAATGATTGTAAATACCTTCCAACGGAAGTCGACGTCTGCTCTCGCGAAAACAAGTTTACGAGCGAAGGCGACGTCCGCGAATGAATTATGATCGTCATCTCGAAAATCCGAAATATTTTCGCGGTTGACAGAAACGCGCGTTTAACATCTTATGAGTTCGTGTAACATGACAATCTTCCGAGTCGCGCGGTTTTAATTTAGCGTCCGCGTTAACGGGTCGTCCGCGCTAATAACGCGAAACAGTCCTGGATCTTTTCCTCCACTCGGGGTCTAAATATCTAATTAAGATAGCGAAAAATAAATTAAAAACGTTTCTGCTAAACATTGTTGGGAGAAAGAATTACGCCGACTCATCGATTCGTCATTAATGAAAAGTAAATTAGCCAGGCGTTGCATATCGCGCGCCAAGCCGCGCGTGCAGAACAAAGACAGTCGCGGAAGTGTGGCGCGTTCTGCTTTGTGCAACGAGGTAAATCGGATATTGACGCGCCGTATCTGATCGCGATAAGCGAAACGTCTTCGGATCGATCAATCAATCTGTCGACGGGTAATTAAAACCGGCACCTTGTTTGTTCGCGAAACGTAAATTAATCTGAGCGTGACGCGGTGCGTTTCTTTCCCGGTTCGCCGAAGACGATGGTTCTTCTTTTGCGTCGAGGATATAGGTATACACAAAAAATTGATTACGCCATTTGACGCGATTCGACATCTCACTTCGCGCGAAACGCTCGCTAAACGATTTTTCGAAAAGAATAAGGTCAAATGAAAATAACTACAATGGAGCTACTATACAAAAACAAAACAAAAAAAACAAAAAAAAAAAAATATTATAGCAATTGAAATTGCTTTTCTATTCAGCCTATTATATTATTCAATATTAGTCCTATTATATCAATCATTACATTAATCATCAAAGTATAGTAATTTTTAATTGCAAAATTCTACTTCTTTGAATATAAAAAATTTTATAAGAGGCAAAGAGGACTTTAGATTCAGATTTTTTTTTAAATTACAATCTATTATTTGTCTATGACGATCCTCTTGAAATATTCGACCATAGTTACGAAACTTCTTTGCTTTAAATATGGAAATTGACAATGGTCAATAGATAAAACGCCGTCAGTCTAGGTGAACGAAGCCGCCAACGTGAAAACACAAAAGGAAACGCGATTGAGAAACACGCTGTATTCCTCTCGTGCATTTATGCACGTATATCTTCTCGATATCAGCGCGGAACGAGCGTCAGCACGGCAGGAAGGCGCTAACAAATGTCGTTCGCGCCTCGTATTTCAAGCACTGTCATTTGTACGTTGCGCCGCGCTCTTGACAGAAGTAACGAAGTGACGATGACTTTGATAATTCCTTCGTTTTCTCTTGTTGCCCGCCTCTCGCTATTATAAAATTGAACCGCTCCTTTCCGCGGATTGTTCGCCGCAATTCGTCGAGTCAATTGAGCATCGCGCGAGCCGGATCACGTGTGCCGGAAAACTGTGTAAAGTTGACACTCCCATTTGCAAATTTTTATAAAATTGTACGTTATTTGTTTGTCCATTTGTTTTATTTTTTGTATTTGTGTTTGTCCTTAATCTTATTTATTCACGAAAATCGCTACATGACACAAGTCCGATTACATTTATATCACTCCCGTCTCTTTTATCTTTTAAATAATTCATAGATACTCCCTTTATTGCAACAAGCGCAGTATCAAGATAGAAAAGCGCTCTATGATTTCCGAGCGCACAAACCGATCAGTTTTACTCGAATAAAAACCGCGGCATGTAATCGTGACCGAACGAAGCATATCGTTCGATGCTCGCCTGTGCTTTCCACAAACGGTTTCCGTAGCCTGGAAAATCGGCCGATTGTCTGTCATTACCGGCAATTTGCAAAACTATCGGAACGGAGGAATGCGAATGTAATCTCGAGCTCCATCCACGCCTCTCTAATAAGCGCGTTTTCTTACGTTGCGTTTTGCCTCTTAAGAACAACGTCGTCGCTCGTCCATCACTGCGTAAACGTCTGTAATAAGTGTAATACCAATTGCAAACTTTTTTTTTTTCTAACGAACCGAACAATACGAGCTGTATACTTTCATATACTTTCGAAACTCTTGATAATTTATTTTTGGAAAACGTCTGTATCATTATTTTACTCCACATGATTACTTTACGCGGATGTTATTTAGAATGATTATGCGGAGAATCTAACACGCCTTGCGCATGTTTACATCTAACAAAATAATTTTCGATTCTCGGCTAAGCTACAACAATATATAACAGTGATCAGATTAAGAAATATCAAAAGTATCTCGCGTGGCTGTTGATTGAGGATCGTTTCGCGACATTTCCACGACATTTGCACGGCATTTCGTACCCGAAAAAATGTAACTGCGAGATCATTCTGTTCACGTTTCTGTTCACATTTAACTTGAAATATAGCTCGGACAAAAATTGAACACATTCTGACAGTTCGCAATGAGGAGATAAGTGTAAATCTTATACAATGAAATGCGCGTTGACGTCAACGAGGAGAAGCGGATTGTTGGGACCACCATGAAATAAAAGTACATATAAACAACCGGAATTATAGAATCAATGTATCCACACTCCGAACGAAAGGAGTGCCTCTGATTGTGAGTGTCATCGAAACCGATACTCGTCCGTGTCAACGATCGTTTAAGTGTCCAACATCGTGGACAAGGTGAGTAAACCACGGCGTCGAAAGTGGGACAACATGAATAAAGGACTGATAAAGATGAAACTAGATACATGGTATGCGTTTTTTGTAGCAGTCAACATCTCGTCTTCTTGCATCTTAAACTACGGTTAATAAATAAATATATATAAAATGATAAAGAAATTAATTGAATAAATATGTAAACTTTATTTGTCGCTTCATAAAAATATCTATACAATTAGGAATAGCGTGAGAAACTTGATTAAAATTAAGAAATATGATAATAAAAAATATGTATTTGAAAAATGTAAATTAAAAACATATATTTAGAAAACACAATTTTAAATATTTATGCATTAATTTTATTAGTTTTTCAGATCTCAAAATATATATCAATGTATCTTTGTCCTTTTTTTAACAACATTTTTTTATTTCACAAAAATTTGCTCTGCCATCTGTTTCTCCGCTCAACCCGACCAATACGACCGGCCGTAACTTCGCGCTCGGCAAAGTAGCTTGCCGCTTAACTAAGTCATTGGCTATTTATTATGGTTGACACTCCGACGAAACCCAATATGTTCCCCGTGAAGCTTTGTTTTTTTTATTTTGCCGAGTCGCAGCGCGCGACCGGCTCGCGAAAACGAGCTACCGTTTATTCCCGCGTATCCTGGGGTCCTCGGAGACCGTTTGGGAATTAACTCGCTTTGTTCGCGTCGTTCGCGAACCCGCTGAGTTTCAATCGAGAATTCGCAAGGCACCTGCACGTGAAAAAAATAAAAGACCGGGAGGAAAGAGAGGGCTTGAGGACCTGCGATTACTCAAATCGGGTCTTTCTGGTTCCGCGAGCGCCATTCGCGATCGTCGACGACGAAATCGATTCGAAGAAACTCGACAATGTCAGTTTTATTAAAATCTTTCGCAGAATGCTCATTCTTCGTAGTTTCTCATCTCTACTTTTAGCAGCGCGTTTTCGACACGTTAAATATTTTATTCTTTAGAGTTGGATGAGAAATAATACATACTTGTATTCTGTAATCATATTGTTTTGTTTTCGCGAATAAAATATTCGAAAAAATTTCCGAGATCTGCTTCTTATTCGGTTATCATGGCCGCCGCATTGCGACTGCTCCAAGGACGTTCGCAACTATAAATTCTCTTCTGAGTATACCATCCGTACGCGCTTTCTCAACAACAACAACGGAAAAAGTATGGCGACGTCCGAGATCTGAATTCGGTGATTATTTGCCGCCCGTTTCTCGGTTTGTATCGCGCCCGTTTCTCGGTTTGTTTCGTCGACCTCGAGCAAACTCAAACAAACTTCGGGCATGCTGAGATAACAATGTTAAGCGCGTTCGATAGTGCGCCACGCTTAATCCCCAAGTTATGTCCGGTGTGAATACCGGTTACCTTTGGTAACAACGTAACACGTCGAATTTAACGCAAATGTGTTCGACGACCGATAGTAAAAATAAATCTCACCTAACGGCCGTCGATTTGGTCGTTCGATGACGATACAGTGACACTCTCTTTCTCTTTTCTCGTTATAATATCTTATTTAAATTTTTCATCCGAACGGAAGAGAGTCGAGATACAAAGAAAATCAATGTCGACGAACAAATGTGACGTCAAGACAACACTATAGATTTGCATGCTAATATACAGCTCCATGCTCCACGAGTCTGTCTGTCAAAGAAATGACGCGTTACATTGTTTCTCACAAAATTTACTGTGGAAAGTAAATTCAGATTGATTGTGAATAATTGCCACGACAAACACATATTTCACACATTTATTCTCATGGCTTATCTGTTTTTTTTTTTTGAAGCATGAAATTGACACGGGAAATGTGTTTAAAATATAGTCTCTTACAATAGGAAAAAGAAGCTTGTGTTAGATTGTAGTCGGTGACTTAGGACAGAATTTACAATCACAATATTTTAACAATTGAACTAGCATCTGTCGTCTAAGATTCTTTTGTGTTTTTAACAAAAACTTGAATTTACTTGTAACAAAGTTCATTTTGTTTGACTTTTGTTCGAATGAAAATTGATTGCGGTACAGAAAAGTTCGAGTGTGACAAGGTTTTGCGGTATGACAAATTTTGTGGGATCACGGATTTACTTTGCGCACTCGCACGTGCATATGTGAGTGCGTGCGTGCATGCGTGTATACGTGTACGCGCGCGCGTGGAAAGTGCCCGATTCATGCCGCCGTTTGCCGGAGTTTATTTGGGAATGGCGGCCCGTTTCCGTGGGTGAATTGCAGCGAGTCCGACCGTAAATTTCGCGCCGCATAGGATCTTCGTGGGCGATTATTCGCCGCGGGCGTCCAAGATACGCGATGATGAAACCGAACACCATCGAGTCTCGTTCGGACGTCTGGCTGAGCTTGGAGAGCCACGATGGTCGTTTCCAGAATTCCGATAGGGACACCTCACCTGGCAGGACCGAGAGCATACACGTCTGAGAGCGGGTTTTTCGGGCCTCACCTCTCAGCGCTGGGCCCATAATCACAGCTGTGTATTTTACTAGACACCGTCAAGGTGTCAATTATGTCCTTCCGGTAGCCATTATCGTACAACGAGACGAATAGGATAATTTATTATCAAATCTCTAATGCTTCATGATAGATAGCACATTCTTTGAACATTTGGCCGCAAGTAGATTAAATTAAAAAATAATTATTTTAATAGTGTTATATAATTATTTATATTATAGTAATTAATAAGTACACTCGGACACGCAAGTTTGACACATTTTTTGTTTGTTTATAAGCTCGGTATATTGTTTGCTTTATCAGATTCTTCACCTTTAAGAATGTTTTGTTTTTATAACATAAATATGTATTATATGTATATCTTTCCTAAAGTGTTCTCCACTATTGACTAGTACGCGTAGTGAATAGGATCACTCTCTAAAGATTGAGTATCGATAAACTTAAATTTGAGCGTTTCTAGTCACGACTCGGATCTTATAAGCGCGAGACGAGCGTTAAATAATTCATTAGCGTGACGGCAACAATTTATGATAGTCAGCGTCAGGCATCGAGCTCGAAGCACGAGTTGTTTCACTCGCCGTTTCGTTTAATGGATCCGCTCAAATCTCGACGCTGGCCGCGGTTAATCGAAATTTGTGATTCTAAGTAAAATACGCGCGTGACATATAACATTTTCAATTAAGCGCGACATGTGTTCTTGAATAATGCAACGCCTTCTTATCGCGGTGATAAATCTAGCTTGAATTTTCTTGATCAATACCCAATGAAGTCTATTCCTATAGTGAATTACAGGCAAAACTGTGTCGAGATTATCATTCACCTATCGCGGTGTAAAACCAACAGATACGTGTGAATACAAATTGTTGAAATAGAAACGTATGCTTTGCCCACATTTCTGAATCGATCATTTCGATAAGGTAACATGTGCTGGAGGTACGTACAGAAAGCAGAATAGTTGAGATAAAAAAAAAAAAAAAACATCTCAATATAACTGTAATATGAAGCAACTATCTTTAAAAATCATATTCAAAGCTTATACGCACGTATATGTTTGTATTTTAATATTCTTTCGGTTATTATAATCCTGGTTTTATATAAAAGAGAGAGAGAGAGAACGAGAGAAAAAGTTATTTTAAATAAATTATTTTAAAATACAACATAGTGTACGATTCCAAATGAAAAACAATGTACAATTTTTTAAAATATTGATAATAATCTTTTTACTATGTAGTAATTCCTGTGTGTATTGAGTACTTCTAATATATTGAATATATTGAATAATTCTAATATGTATATTATGTTAAGTTAATTTATCCTCAATTTACGAGATATAACTAATATGTGCGACAGAGATTACAAAGTGACTTTGCCGAGCAAATTCTCGCTTTGGACGCCTTTTTCGGTCGTTAAAAGAAACGAAAGTGACGGGTCATTATTTCGTTTCTCCGCAAAAACGATTCTCTTTCGTCCCCAGTACCGCGCTGAGGACCATTTATCTCGATAATGACAGTTCGGAACAATTTCTATATTAGAGGGCCTCATTAGAGCGCCGTGCCAGCTTGTAATTTTCTTCGTCGACATTTTTACATCCGCAAATGCGCGAATTAAAATGCGACGGCGAGTTCGTCGCGCCTCAAAACCCTTTCTTCATTGCATGAATATCTTTTTTAATAATCAAATATCTTACGCGAATACCGGCAGATGTGCCCCGAGCACATAATAAAGTAGTAAAGCAATTTTTTTTGAAGCGATAATTTCTGTTGTATTTAGTGTATTGCGGTTAATTGTTTCAAATTCAAATTGTAAAAATCCTCATGGATTTTTCTATCGGTAATAACTTAATGCTATAATATTATAGTGTTTATGAAAATTGATAAATTTATAAATTTATATTTTAATATAAAGAGTGTGTGCATAACACGTAGAAAGACAGTGTATCGCAACAATTGTTACATAATTATTTCATCATCGATTTCGCGCTAATTATTGATGTAACATTTCAAAGAGATGCTATCGACGCGATATTATTCATGTTAAAATTTTTGCGATAACATCGAGTGGAATAGGGGAGCTTTACACAGTTGACAATCGACGGCGGACAGATAATTATAGTCTAAGTTTCGACGTGCGTCATCGAGAGCAGTTTCCGGAATTAATACTTAATCGCGAGGAAACGTCAAGACCAAGAAACTTCCCGCGCAATTCACGCCCCCCGTTGAAGAAAGTTGTAATTTTGTTTCTCGACATTGATACACATTTAATTTGTTTTTTTTTTTTTTTTTTTTTTTTTTTTTATCGAAAACTTCAATCGCGTGTGTTGATATATATACCAGCAGTTTTTAATATATATGTAACATATAATATATCTATATACAATATCGGAGTATCAAAAGGCGCGATGATCGTTAATGACCGAAAAATAATTGGCAAGTTTTTAACGGGATAATAAAAATAATGTGCCATGACGACGAACACGAAGATGGGAGGACGCAAGAATCGCGCGCGATAGACTGGCCGCTCCATTTTCGTCGGAAATAGCCGCATTAAACGTTATGGATGGCCGTACCGAAAGGGGTGAGCGATTTTTCTTCGAGTTAATGTGCCGCGGCAAGAGGTGCGCCGCACATGAAGAGAATTATGACTCGCGCAATATCATACTGGAGCGCGACAATGAAACGCTCATGAGAGAAACGATAACAATAAAGATAATAATGTAACGAAGCTATTGCAAGTCGCTATTAATGAGTAACGAAGTATTTTAGAAAAAAAATAATGTGAACAAAGTACGTAGCAATGAGAAAACAAAATTTCAACTGTTACAAAATGCAAAAAAATTGATAGAAAATTGAAAGAATGATCGCGGATAATTATTTAGAAAATACATTTGTAAAACAATTTACACTAAAAAAATTAAATATTAAAATTAATTACAAATGTTTGATAATATACATTTTGAGATTTTGATTTTTGATGTTTAAACTTTTGGAAAAGCTTTGTCTAATGATCTGCATTTCTCTTTAAAGCACTTTCTAGCAATAAGATAGAGTTGAAGCAACATAATAAGCAGGTAATTGACCGTTGATACAACTGACTGTGAAATGTCAATTACGCTACTGTCCTTGCGAGCCAAGAGAAGACGCTAAAATTGTAACGTGCGTGATAATATTTAATACATCTTGGATACTGAAAGAACAGATTGCTCGTTTCATTATACATGAAGAGTTACTGACTCATACTTTAGTAAGCGTCTCACAAATCAAAATAAGATAATAAATTGTTTAATTAATTAAATAAAAGACATAAATAATACACGAAATTTTAGAGAATAATCCATTCATAAAAATAAAGTAAGAGAGACTCGAGAATAAGATTTTTATCTTTTAGACAAAAGCGCTATCTGGATTGTTAAGGCTTTTTTTTGGAAAGTTTCTTGACTCACCATGCTGATGCAACTTTCCACCGCCGACGGCCTGCTGCTGCGGATGTCTGTGAACATGTTGCTGTGCTTGTGGTTGCTGCTGTTGTTGTTGTTGTTGTTGTTGTTGTTGTTGTTGTTGTTGCATCTGCTGTTGACGCGAATCACGCGCCATAATCGCGGCGATGCTAAAATCGGTCGCGCATTGTCGATTCGAGTTACAGTTATTATTGATATTATTAAGAAGACTGCTGTTCGGCGACGGGCTCGAGCTCTCGTCGCCGTCATCGCCAGCGCATCCCGACAGTCCCGGTGGCACCGCAGGGGCGGCGGTGCCGTCGCTTTGCATCTTTCTGTCCAGGTAGAGGTGATGTCGAGATTCCTCGTCGTCCTCCTCGCTGCCGGCTCCTCCGGCACCACCGCCACCACCTCCGCCACCGCCACCGCCACTGCCGCCGAACGAGGTCAGTGTCAGTCCGTTTCTCTTCCGACCGGCGAGGCCTCGCGACTCCAGCAACATCACCTCGTTCGCTGCTTCTTCCTGGGCCACGTGGGTTCTACTGAAGAACAACTAGTCGAGGCGAGTCTCGAGACCGATCGAGAGCTATTCTTTGTTGTCACGTCGCTACAGACGTCGTGCGTTGTAAAGATATAAGTGATCCTGATATTGATAATCGTTATCCAGAAAATACCGGTCTTTAACCCGGATATGCCAGTACCTATAAAACAACATGTGCATCCTCGCCACCGTTCGCGAGAGTCAACTTCGATTTTTCGTCGTCGACATGCGTACACGAGAGAATAAAAGGTTGTGCGTGCGCTCACGTGCGCGCGTGAACGAATTCAAGCGGAGTTCTTCAAACGGATTGGTCGACAGTGTGTGTCACGTGACCAATAGAACATAGTCGGACAATCGAAACTAGATTGGGTCTTGTTAAAGTGTGCAAAATAATATATATGGAGCACAACACTAAAATAAATTAAATTGGCTATTTCTGACGTTTGTACATCAGGGTTATTAATTAAGGTTGCGAACACTCGCTAAGAAATGATCGAATAGACACGTTGAATAGACACTCAACAAACTTGAAGGTGCGCGGAAATACAGTTGCTATACTGTCTTCGCGCGCGAAAAGGTGAGTCGCTTGATGTATCGTTTGGGTCGCACGAACGGAACGCAGCGCGGGTAGTGCCAAGGTACAACCAACCGACCGGTTGCCCGACAGACTGACCCGCGCCACCGCCGGTCGCCTCTTCGTTTCGGCCCCCATCCCCCACGCGATCTCGAGCTTCGGGCTCGGCAACATAGACGAGCCGGAGAAACGGTGGAACATGAGTGAGAGCGAGAGGATAGGATATCGGGCCGAGCATCCACGGGTGTCGGTAGGCGGTTCAACCACACGCTCCTCCTACGGAATCAGCACCCAGCTCCGCCCGCGTATTCCCTCACCTCGAGGTTCGGCCGAACATTATTACCACAGCTGTTCTTTCTCTCGCCTTCTGCGTTTGTCTCTCTCGCGCCTATGTCAGACCGAAACTGCCAACCGGGAGCCGACGATACATACAAACATCGCTCGCACGTCCACAGGAGGAGTCTTTCCCGGTCAGCCGGTGGTGGTCGTCGCCGTCGTCGTCCTCGTCTTCGTCGTCTTCGTCATCATCGTCGTCGTCATTGTAGTTGTCTCTGCTCAGAGCCAGTTGTCCCTCTTCGTCGCACATCGGAGCTTTTTTCACGCCGTTTATCCTCTTCTTTTCTCCTGCGCGTCCTTGTCCCTTCCTCCTCACGCCTACTTCCTTTTGCCCTCCTCTCCTGCCACCCCTCCCAAACCTGCCTGCCCACCCCGCCCCGCCTGTCGCGCTCGCGCGCTCGACGTCCACACGTACACGGGATCGAAGTAGGGTGGTATTATGGTCTCGTACGCGCCATCCAGCCACGGCAGCTGCCATTTTTTCTTACGAGAGGGGGGCAATTGCTGACAGAAACCGCTTTCCTCCGCGCTAGTATACGCTACGATTCTCGTCTCTCTTTCTCCCTTGCGCTCTCTCTGTTCGTTCTCCTGTTCGAGAACGATCTCTCTCTTACACTTTGCTGTTCTCTCGAGCGCAATTTATTGTTTTACTGGCGGAGCTTTAAACACGGCCGAGCGACGGCGGCAGTGTCGGTGGCGGCGTCAGAGTCAGCGACGGCCGCGGCTAACGCAGGTGGGTGGTTAGCTTGCTGCTGGCTGGGCGGGTGGGTGTTGGTTGGGTTTGGCTAGGTTCGTTCGCTGTCGAGAGGGGGCGTGGGAGTACATCGTCGTACATTTCTCTGGGAAATCCCGTCAACGTCTACTATCGCGGATATGCTACACTTCGCTGATCATGCTCTTATTATTCTCTCGATCCCGTCTTTTCATATTTTCTATCTTCCGAATCTTTCTCGCTTGATCTGATCGACACCTTTCAATATTTGTGAATATTTTTTCTCGTAAATCTTGCACCGCACTTGAAAATTTCGCAATGATCAGTATATTAATTTTTATTTTCTATTTGTTAAGGAAGAGAAGTGGAATGTGTACGAAGCAAGTCATTAGAAATAAAATTTTTGCTGATATTTGAACTGTTGATCACAATCATGGAGGATTTACGTCTAAATCAATGAGAAAATCCTCAAAATCTTCTTTTATTCCGTTTCTTTACGATTCGGCGAGCTATTATCATCGTTATTGCCATTTGTCGAGGAACCGGAAAGTACGCGTGCGCCAGCAGCTGCAATACCGAACTACTTTTTCCGCTGGGCGATTCTCCGACAGAAGTATTACGGTCGAAATAGCGTTATCCTCGGCCGGAACGAGCGTTGAAGATGAATGGGGGTTGAAGTCCGCTTACCCTGCATCACCGGCGCTTTTTCCTCTCTTTCTCTTTCTTTTTCTCTCTTCCTTTCTCTCTCTACCTTTTTCTTTTTCTCTTTCTCTCTCTCTCCCGAGATATTATTTCGTCGAATATCTCGCGAGTCGTTTCGAACGCCAGCATTTTGCTGAAGATAAGTCTCACTTTAACTGTTTCAGATTTCTATAAAAAAAAAGCAACTCTAAATTCGCTGAATTCTTATACAAAAAGCAACGCAATTGTATTTCTTCCTATTGAAAATGAATTATTAGTTACAATAATAGAATCAGTAAAGAAAAGAAACGATGCAAAAAACGCAGATCGCGATGACTGCGCGAAATAATTAACGTTGCGCTACGACGATACGAGGCGGTTAACGAAGAGAAGCGGCATGTTCAAAAATAAAAAGGTTTCGGCGCGCAGGAGGAGGCATATTACCCCGGATATTATTATAATAAAGCAGGAAATTACTCTCCCCCTCTCCCTCTCGCTCGTGTGATAAACGCGCGGGTAGCGATGCGGCCTCGTAAATTATATCATCAGCGGATTATCGTAATTACACAGCGCAGCATATATCGCGTTGAGAAACATCGCGCAATGCCGCCGTGTTGTTGTCGTTACCGACAACGCCGCTGCAGTAAAAGAGAGGGAGGGTTGAAAATCTCGCGATTCGCGCGGCGCGTTGTATTATTATCCCGCGGGTGGTAAGCGTAATCGTTCGCGCACAAATTGCGAGCCGTGTGCGAAACAGTTAATCGAGGCGTGACGCGATTCGGCGGCGCGATATATTTATGCGCGCGATCGGATATCGATCCCCGCATTTATCTCCGTTCGCGTTCCGGAAGCGCTCTTGGTTATCGTGTTATCGGACCTGACTTTCGGCAAAACTGCGCTCAATTCACGCGCGCGGTCACGTATGTGGCTCGATCGAGTTAATTCAATTAATCGATTCAACACACACGGTGAACGGGAGGATTGCTAATTTTATTGCACGCAAAAGCGCGAGGATAAAAATTTAAAACTGTTTGTTGACAGTCTGACAATGAAAGTTTCTATGAATATTAGACTTATTGACGATTAAATTAAATAAACTTTAGAAAAAGATTAACACTAATTAATGACAATTATATAAAAAACTAAATATATCAATTATTTGTGCTTTTAAATTGATTTGATTAAATTTCTCCAAATTTATAATCGTCAAATATAAATTAAAATAACATTACAAATATATTCTGTTTAGTACATAGCAAGACCACACTCCATGCCATGTTTTCTTAACAAAGTCTTTCGATTTAATTATTGCCAAACCGCAACGAAGAATATAGCGTTTCTCCACTCGCAATTAGCATACTTAGTATGCCATGCTATGGAACACGTGCCGGGTCAAATCGGCGCAAACCAAAGCCTGCCACGCCGATTCCGCGATCCGATCTTCGCGAACGCCGGTAATTAGAGATGCCTCCGAGAGGCAAACGCGCGACCGGTGTCAATTAGCGATGGTAACGACGTGAGCGGTTAACTAATTACATATTACATGCGAGGTATGCACTTTTACGTTCGTCGAACGCGATCCACGCCGCATGAGATCAAGATTGGACTTTAATTAATTATTCACGTAATTCCCAGTCTTTCGTGACGCAACTACTGTATTTTCCTCGCATCGGCGATTAACGCCTGTAATCGGGGTCGTCATTTTAAATTGATGAGCTTGTAAAATTATTCAAAAAAAATTCACAAAACCACTTTTACAAACACATTTGTTCTCTTTCGTATATATATATATATTTTTATGTTTATATCGTTCTCACGCGCGCGTCTAACTTTTCGGCAAGTTATAATTTCATGTACGCTCGTCCGTCAACGTTTACGCTACCACGTAGGCCGGGTGCATAAACGCGGCGTCTTGCGAGCTTCTAAAAAGTTACGCCTCGGCTTGTATCAAAGAGAATATACCGCGCCGCTTCCGGTCGTTCGGCTCTTCCGCCCACCGTCACGCGGCTTTTTCGTCTCGAATAATCTACCGTCGCCGCAACGACGGTTATTGCCTGCATTACGATCAGGTGAACCCGTTTAATACTCGTAGACCAGCGAAAACCACTTCAAAGAACCGCGTCGGAACAGACGTGGCCCGGCACGACCTTTGTGACTTTATGTATCTTCAACGCTTATGCAAAGAGTAAAAAAGATCTTTCTCGACTTCGGCACGATGCCATGAGCAAGCGGTAAATCTGGTCGACGATTGTATGATGAAAATTCAGTTCACAATATCCAGTTTTTCTTCGAGAGAATATTTAAGAAATAACAAATGTGTTAATTTATTTTGATATGTAACATATCTCTAAATTGAATAAAATATATGATGTTTACAAAAATGACAAAAATCTTATAAAATAATTATTAATATGCCGTATATAGGCGTAGATATTGCTCAAAATTATGTGTATATATATATATGTAAAATAAATGAGTAGCGCATAAATCAAGCGAGGACTCAGCAGATCGTATAATAGCGAAAAGTTATTTCCTAACGACGATTGCTGAGCGCGAATCAATTTTGCGAGATCGATATGATCGTGAAACGTGGTATTAATCGGTGCAGCACAAAATGGCTATAACAATAATTGCTCGTTTCACGGCATGTTCGTGCGAATATAAATCGCGCTACACGTCTAGATACGATATGTAGACTTGCGAAACATTAATCTACATACACGACGGTATTATATTCGTGCGTATAAAACGTGTCTCTGCTGTAGACTGTATAAAAATCTCGTTTATGTGTAATTTTGCAGTCTCCAATTATCTGCGCGACGTTTATACATGAATAGATCGTATATACAGTTTGATTTTTTTCGTACTCTATTATCTACAGCCGAAAGATTGTGGTAGACATCTGTGTCCGGTATACTTAGGCTGAATATTTTTAGATCATAGATATCACAGATATGTCATATAAGAAATAAATAAAACAGCATTATTTTTAACGAGTTATCAATAAGTGAATCTTTATCGTTGATTCTGAAGGATTGATACTTAAGAATAAGAATAATCCGTTCTATTGTTATACGAGTTTGTAAATTTAAATAAATGTATTTACGCAAAAGAGAGAGAGAGAATACAGGTAATTTTATTAAATTACATATATATATATATATAT
>QVNW01002516.1:0-10985 GCA_014825475.1 Pseudomyrmex flavicornis
CAATATCAAATCATTGAAAAATTAATATACTTTCTTTTGTAGCTAACAAAAACTTTTCCTGTTTAAATTGATAAAAACGACATAAACATATGTATCGTATCAACATTTCGATTGGCGGAGCGTTATCAGGCGCAGAGAGAAAAACAGTCACTGAGTAGAACAGAAGTATATCTTCTGTCTCTCAGATCTTGTTCATAGCTAATAGCTTTTCGCCGCTATTTCTATTCCATATCTATAAGTTCTATGGTGAGAGCTGCGAGAGCGACTGAGAGCGACGATTTAAAATCAAGTGAGGTTAAGTCAATTAAAGGCCATCACACACAAAATTACTTAAGAGCGTAAGACGTAGCCGTAAGAAAATTGACCAATCAGAAATTTACTTTTGAAAGTAGTGATGGCCTTAAGGCTGCGTACGGAAACACTCTGACTATATAGTACTGGCAGTGAACATCGGAACGCAATCAAGGCTTAAACATCAAGCAAATCAACCAATCACATTTCTTTCAACGTAGCTTACATTTGACAGAGTGCTGGTCTATGATTGGTTGATTGGCTTAATGCTAAAATCTCACTACTAAGTTTTTCGTGTGTTCTCGTCGTGACAGTGAATAATATCTGAATGTAGCTATGAATTATATGACAGATATGTATGTATATATATATATATATATATATATATATATATATAGAGCAAATCTAATACTCTTTTCAAACAAATTTTAAAGTCCAATTGCACGGTTGCATATAATGCTGTATATTTATGTAATATAGTTTATATATGGATAAACGGTAATACACAAAGAACTTTTCTTTTTAATTTTCTATATTTGATATTTTTAATAAAACATGATTCTTTTTTAATTTCTATTAAATTTTAGTTTATTGAGGAAATAATGCGCGCGTGTGTGCACTAGACACAGCGTACTAAATTTCTTAAAAATAAAATTTGTTAAAAAAATTTTTACTCCAAACTAACTAACAAAAAATAAACAGAAAATAATCTAATATTATTTATATACAAAAAAACACTTATTATACTGGATTTTAAAAATACATATACATAATTATCTTCTGATATTAAAAAATAATTAATTTTGACGTCTTATTATACTTTATTAGAAATTGATTAAAAAAAAAAAAATAAAAATAATATAAATTATCTAAATTAAATTTCTTCTTGCGTATATTTTATCACGCAATATCAGCAAACATCTCCCAAGATTAATTTTTTGGACAGTTTATACTATTTGAGAAAAAAAAGATCATTTCAATTTTGTATGTTATATATATATCTCTAAATATAGAAGGAATTAATTATTTATACACGAGACACTTTTTTCTCTTCTTATTCCTAACAAATGCGATATGCAAATCGTATAACATATTAATAAGTATATAAGTACATAAGTATATAAAAGTATATACTTTATATACTCTTCTCAAGTACTTCAAACGCTCTAATTAATAAAATCATATATCTGATAAGCAATTACAGCGGCACAAACTCTTATATATTGCTAAAAACTGGACAAGGTATACACATTGTGTGACTTTATTCAAACAATCCAAATATTCGATCAAAACGTAATAATGTTACGCGAGCGCACATGTTTCGTGTTACACACAGCAATTTCTCTCTCTCTCTCTCTCTCTCTTTATCTGTTTTTCCCTTTTCCAAGTATTTTACGCAATAACTTGGTTAATGTATCTTTTCATAAAATATAAATACGTTCTTTTGATGATAAGAAGATAAAGATTTACAGCGCTGACAAACTATAAATGTTTTACTAGTCATCGTCTTATGACTGATCATGATATACACAAATGACAGATTACAGTTCTTGATAAATTCATCAATAAGTATAATCAGATATTATAGATCTCAATAATAAATCAATACATAAGTGTAATCATTAGGTATTACAGTTTTTGATAAATTCATCAATATCTATTTACATTTTTATTCTTTCCTCACTGTTACAGACGCATAAATCAACTGAATGACAAAGTTTATATACGAAAACATAATTAAAAAAAATATTTCACTTTTTTCGCTTACAACCGTCATGTGACAAATCAAGTATTGTCATTCTGAAATCATACAATATTTAGGAGCATCTTATTTAAAGAGACTAACAACGAAAGAAAACAAACGTTACGTATTATGTATCTCAATTTTAATTGATGTATTAAAAATCTCTTCTTTTTTGATAAACGCAAATTTTACAAATAATCAAAATAAAAAATGTTAATTTTCATGTAAGATAGAAATGATAAAATCTTTAAGAGCTATGCGCTAAAATGTACATGCGAAATATTTGATCTTCAAAGAGTACATTAATACACATATTCGAATTAATTTTAATTCAAAAAATTACTTATCAAATACTTAGGTAAAATTAATACTTTCGTCAAGATTACATTGACAAATATCAATTGGTTCAAAACTTATAGCAATTTTCTTTTTAAATAACGCGATTTTGCGATATTTCGCGAATTTTATCGGTTGCTGCGAAATTCTGCTCTGAAACTACCAGCGTGATAGTGTTAATTAAAATTATTTCGAATTAATATGTGTATTAATTTGTGCAATTACGCTTAAAAAAAAATATATATTTTTTTTTCACACGTACATCCACTCTCAAAGATTTTATTTTTTTCACAAATTTTACAATAGTCTATCACACGCAATTGCTGAAGTTTTTGAAGCGTTGCGCTTTTTCGAAGTCTTTTCTCTCTAGATGAGAGAGAATCGCAAATCAAAACGCACATTTAAATAGCGTTACAGTTTTTTTTTGACATGTACAATCAAGTTTTGGACACCGATATGGCAGCAAAAACAACTTTCATCGGGATCTCTCAAGTTAACATCAATCAGAGATAAAAGATCTAATGAAAAAGCGAGACTTGTCCACTTAGAACAACTGGCGATTGTTTTTTATATTCATCACACTTTTTTATATTCATAAAAATGCATCACTCAGCGAACTTGACTCCGTGTGCACTGCATTATATTCTACTTGCTTTTCTATGAGAGGAAAGCAAATAACAAAGTAAATAAACGTCTCTCATAGAAAAGTAAATAAATTTTTAAACGAAATTTTGCACAACAACAAATGACGTGAAGTTACTTATTCGCTTGTTGTTCTAAGTTTTCAAAGTGATCTGAAAATCCATTATTTATTTGTACATATTGTAGAAAATTCCCCGAGTCTTTACAAAGCACTGTAAATAATACGTGACGATCGGTCGAGCGTTGCGTTTAATCGCGGGTCCGCATTTTACAAACAACAAAACACCGAGACGCAACAATTCTTGTTAATAAATATAAACAAATTTGTAATTTTGTTTAGTTTACAATCACAACAGATAACAAACTTCCGTTAATTCTGAAATCTAAGTTAATCTATAATCTAAAAATATAAATTTGATAAACTGTGAAACCAGCTAAAACGGCGTTTATAATTTAGCGAGAGAGAAGAGAAGGGATGAAACAACGTCCAAATTTTTGGTGAAGCTCAATTCTCTTAGAATAAATAAATTAACTTCGTCGATCTTGTTGCAGTAGATCGAATCATGGACGATTAACGATCACAATCACCTAAGCTGCTACATTTGTTGTTTATAACTAAGCGTAAAAGTCTCTCTCCTTTTTATCATAACTTTTTTTTTTATTTTCTTTCTTTAGAGCTAAATGACGGGTTAGAGTTATAAATGTTGCCACTGAATCGGCATGAGATTGTTCGAAGTCTGTTCGACAGCGCGAGCCACGGACTCTTGAATTCCGTGACTCAACCATATGTGGTGCAGCTGCTTGTATTTCTCGTGGCACAAGTGCAACGGATTGCCGCGTCGCAGACCCTGATCCGTCTCACCGTATTCGTCGAGATACGGCGAGCAAAGGAAAGATCCGCGATTCTGACTGCGCAGAAATAGAATCTCGCATTCACGCACTCGCAAGAACACACCAACGCCGTAGCCGCACTTACTCGCATGATACGTGCACGCGCCCACCGACATTTTGTTCAGTTCTCTTTGGCAGCAGTAGCTCTGCGAGCACAACGTTTCGCCACACACCAGGCACATAGTTGGGTTGCGCGGATCTTCTCGATCGCTGTTCGGGCACGTGAACTGAGACACCGAATTAATGAGATCGCTGTAATCGTCAGGTAGATCCATTAGTTTCTTGACCTTCAATGAGTCCATGAAAACTGTTTCCGGAACATAGCCGTTTAGCAGATACTGCTTAACAGTTGGTTGCTCTCGCCATTTTTTGAACAATTTTATGGTAACATCCAAATTCGAATAGATTAGAGATTTACAGGTAGAAGGTAGTCCTAGATACAAACAGAGATTCTCGTACGTGTCACCGTGCACCTGCGTAAGCTCCTCTCGTGGCGGCACATCAGACACATAATGAAAATAAATAGCACAACAACGAAGAAACGGCCGACAGGCGAGTTCCACTTGTCGCCACACGTTTTTACTTTCCTCTTTGTCGAGGCGCATACCCAGAATATGATATAGAGCAAAGTCTGGATCGGCTTCATCGGTATCAGACTCCTCGTGCCTATCTACTTCCATAACGTTACGCACAGTTGTGAACAATATTTTTGCTATGTGAGACAGAAACACAAGCTTCAGCACGTGCGAGTCGAACACATCACCCGTGATAATGGGTGGACTTCCATTCTCTTCTTGAGCTTTCGTTTGAAAGATGCTCGGTAACGAGTTGATGAGCGACACTAGAAAGCTGAACGGATCAATGTCGAAGATACTGTGTCCACTTTCTCCTTCATCAGCAACTATTGATAGCAATGTCATCGCATAAATGGTGATCTGCTCGCGGTCCGCCCAGGAGTTCGTGCGACTCGAAAAACTCGCTCCTAGCAGAGCCGACAGACGCACCAGATTTTCCAAACAATCATTTTGCCGCGAAGACATTGCGCCCAATAACGGTTTCTCCATATCGCGTAGCAAAAACTCGATCGCGTGAATCGTGTACGCTGTTGATTTCCACGCTAATAAAGGCATTTTTGGATCGCTGTCTATATTGAAACCCTTTGTCTGCACAAAAGCGACATACATGTGTATCATATTTTCCATTGTATGCGCGAGTTGTGGCGCGGACCTCGAGTACTGTGTCTCGAACGCATCCCATGCTTCCTCGATCTCATCACGGAGAACAATCATGGGATTCACGATCTTACCGTTTCCCATTTTCAAGCCGATTCTCTGTCTGGGCTTGCATTCTATCGTGAGTTCCATAACTCTTATCCATAAGTCAAAACTGATGTCCGGCTTTCGCTCCGGAGGTGATTGGATCATTCCCAAAGGTGGCACGACTACAAGAACGGTATTACTAAGACATTCGCACAACGGGCAAAGGTATTCGTGATTCTCCACGTCAAAACTTGCCGGGTGTCTTGACCGATAAGGTCGACGGTTTTCCTTTGCCAGCACGTTGTCGAAATACTCTTGCCAACAATCCGAGTGCATTACATGGCCGCATGTACTAGTGTGCGGCGACGCACCTAGCTTGGAGGATAAGAACAGTGCATCCGGTTCCACGTAGTCGGGCAATTGACACAGCACGGTGGACTGCTGTACGAATGCAGCCATTACCATTGCAGGACTGGATTCCGTTACAGTCTGATCTTCTTGACACAGAATGCAAGTATACGTCTTCAGTTCGCACGATCTGCTGGTTTGACCAGCACCGAGGGCGACTGGCGCACCTTCTTCCTGTAAAGTGGATTCAGTCAGATCCATAGCGGATCCACGATCGTTGACTTTGTTGCTATCAAGCATCGCTTCCTCGAACAGATTGGCATTCTTCTTCATGAAGTGATACTGCATAGCAGCCATCTGCGCCATGATCTTGGCGCGCTTCTGCGCTGCCATCTTCGTTCGCCATTCTTTATCCGTCTCCTTGCTAGTGTGTGTACTGGAGTTATCGCCGTCGCTCGCTTGCTCGGATTGAGGAGACATTGGACTGTCTTTCTCAGCGGTCGAGCTAGTAATTTCGCGATATTTCGTTAAGACCCACGTAAGCAGATCCTTATGAGCATCAATGCGCGGACTGTTGGACAGATCCTCGAGTAGTTTATATATGTTCCACTTAGCTGCCCGTTCAGGAAACGCGAAGAAAGGATAATGACTTGATTCGTGTTCGTGCAGTGCGTAACCGATCAGATAAAGCGTCATATGCAACTGCGACTCGGAGAAGCTTTTGCTATTGGGCTTCATTGCGCGTAGTAATACAGTTTGCATGATGTGCAGCATGACGTCGCACTGCAACAAATTCACGATCAAGCTGAATGACTCGGTCAGCTTAGGCAGCTTCGGCGGCGGACAACACTCCAATTCACTTTGAGCCTTTCTGCGTTTTCGTTGGGCCTCTTCGGACTTGTTGTGCTCTTCCTTTGTGTAGTGATAGAAGAATACATTATGCTGCGCATACAGTTCCGGCTTCAGCTCGTACACACCTTTTCCTGATGATGTGTTTGTCGGTTTCTTGAAATCTGCCACTTCATGTATCACCATCCTTTCCATAGCGTCGCTGTGATGAACGACATTTTCCGGTAATGTTCTGGTCAGTTCTGAATGCGAAAGTGGCTTCACGCACAACTGCTGTATGATTTCATTCTTTAGACAGTCATCTGCAGTGACCTCACCGACACCGGGAACGTATCGTTCGCCGATGATCGTAATGAGCAAGCACAGGAACTCCTCGACTAGACTAATTGTCTGCCGCATACAGTCCTCCTCCGAACTCTTCTGAGTCTTTATCTCAAAGTCCGGCTGTGCCCAATTCAAAAGATTGAACTTGTTCAAAACGTGAATTAGAAATTCATTGCTCTCGATCAGAACTGCGCCAACCTGCAGTAAAACAATGTCACGGTCCTGCATTTCGTTGCGACATTTGACGTTGTGATAGAAATACAGCTGATTGAGCAAAGAATAACCATTTCTTCGCCACATGCCTGAGTGCACCTGCGAGATCATAACTTGAGCCATCAGCACAGGTTCGATAATCTGTTCGGGCGTCGGTCTTGCTTGAATATTCATTTCAGGCGATTGGTAGAATAAGTTATGTTTTTCCAAGTGCAAAAACAAACCGGCCAAAAACCGTGAGAGCGGCAAATGTATAGACACCGGCTCGGTTGCTACATCGTATTGTAGGCACGTCGCACTGTGATTTGCCAGCTCGCAAACTACGCTCGGCGCTGGCGTATTGCCCAGTTGTTCGTGTAACTTTCTCAGTACAAGTGTGAAGGCCTTGAGCAGAACCAGTCTATCGGAGCCGCACCATTCCAAAGCCAGAGTGATGACGGGCGAAAGTCTGATGTGCACATTGAATGCGGATTCCCATTCTGGTTCGTATTCCATGTGTTGTCCAACTTGTCGGACTACAGCATCCATGGACTGCATGCTACAGAGGAACGTCATTAACAATGAGAGTCCTTGCAAAAAGCCACGCCGCAAATCGTCTGTCCATTCGTCCGGTTTTGCGCTCAGCAAGTATCGCAGATCGAAGAGTATATACAGAGCTCGTTTGAAAGACTGATTCGGTATGTTTCTCTCGAACTCCAATTTGCCGGCAGGGTTACAGCGCCGAGAAGTCTCGGAAATAAACGTGTTGAACAGAATAAACAGCACATTATAATGCGAGATGAGCAAATGTGCTAAAGTCGGTACAGTAAACAGCTGAACAGAAAGTGAGACAATTGAATACGCATGATCGTGATCATCTTTAATAAAATCTTTCATGACAGAACCATAATTGTTTGTGAACACGATTGCAAGTGCCTTTTTGCTCTCGTATTCTGTTAGCATTCCAGCTATAAACAACTGATGCCATTCAGTTCTGGCTCTTTTCCACAACTGCGAGTCTCTGATAAGAATTCCTTCGACGATCGATGTATCGGGTAATTTTGTATTGAGCGCGATATTGCTGAATAGCATGCGAAAACCCTCAAAATTACTTATGAACTCTTTTAACCATTTAATCAACTCTAGTGCAAATGTCTGATGTGCGACTATATGAGTGTGAAGAACGAGTACCTTGAGCGGTCGATTGCTTCCTCTGTTTGTGGACTTCTCGATGTCAGCGCGTAGTTCGTTGCAGTCTCGGAACACCGAGCACTTCACTACTGCTCTACCCTCACGGTCCACGCTGGTTACATATTCTACGGCATCTCGATGTGGACACTTGAGAACGCGGACGAGCATGCCTATCACCTGATCGAAAGTATGGTGTTCATCATTGAAGAGCACGGTGCAGTAAGTGTCGAAGATATCCAACTGATCGTGCGCATCAAAAGTCGTGTCTCGAGTACAGAGATTTGCAGGTAATGCGACTGTATATCTTAAGGTCAACAGTTCGTAACAGTATTCTAATATCGCTTCGAAAACCACGACCGCTCGCTCCGCAATTTCACCAGGTAATTTATTGCCGCGCGAATCCTTTGACTGTGTTCCCGCCAGATGTATCTTGCAAAACGGCTCAGTTTTCCACGCCTCTATGTCGCCGCAGTCGCAACATCCGCCACCTGTCGACGTACCCATTTTGTATCTGTGATTCCGATGCGCAGACTGTTTGAAGCAATCGACACATAATACACACGTCGAGTCAACGCCACATTCTCTACAGCTGTAGGTCGGTTCGCCAATCTTGAACATCTTGCCACACATAGATGGCGGATTCTCCATCTTTCTAAGTTCTTCCAAAACTACCTGTGGATCTCCGCCATAAATAAATTCTTCCATAGGCTTCTTCAGCATTCTCTTCACTACCTCTTCGTTAATAGTCCATTCTAGACACTTTTTATTAAGTTCTGGACTGAATAGTTTTGGCACCCAAATCCGCCAGTATTCTCTAAAACTGAGGCTTGTCAACACACCTTTGCTCATTTTTTCCCTCAATACATCCACAAAAAGTGTATTTGTATTGGGAAATATAGGCTGCATCAAGACTGGATCGTCTTGCATGGCCTGATGCTGTTGCTGGTTTTCTGCACTTTCGTTACTCATCTTGTCTTATTTAAGCCACCTGTACAACATGTACTAAAACACCAAAAAAAAAGAACAACAATAACTCACAAGAATAAGATTAATTTCTGTTTATAATATAAATAAACATTTGTATACTAACCAACAGGATATAGACAATAAAAGTGATCACAAATATTTAGTAGGCAAATGTACATTTTTTTACTAGATGTCTTTACTCCAACTTGTTTAGTACACCATAAAAAATATTAAAATATCCACCGTATCCTTTGTGTCAGAAGTTCCATGAATCTAAATAAATATCACAAAGTTTTTCACACACGTGGTATCATCACTTGGCTCACAATCTGAAAATAACCAAAATACATTTAAGTGCAATAGATACACTTCTGAATTCTGTCACAAGAAAATTCCAAATTTAACATATATCTACATATATATGTATACACATACACATACACACACACAGTACATATGTACAATATACGTGCATATATGTATGTACGATATACACACACGAGTCAGGAAACTAAAATTAAAAACGCAGCAATTCCGAACACGTCATCTTATCCCCGTCATCAGACTACGGATTGAGATTGAGATTAGATCGAAATTTGACCACTTGGAACAAAGTTCACTAAACTTGAGATTAATTTATTTTTTATTCTAATTAGTTAAATTTAACATTTAATCTCAATCCGTAGTCTGATACGAGCTTTACGGAAACAACTGCGTTGTTCTTCCGCACACCTACGTATATGCATCTGTAATTGACATATTTCACGGATTAGTCAATGCGGTGTTACAGCACCGCGGAAAACAAATTAGCGACTTTTCGAGCAGAACTATTTTTAACACCCGTCTTTCTGAGGACGATACTCACTGTTGTCACAACGAACGGGTCAAGGTTAATAAAAGGTGCTCTTCACTCAGAACGGTCACACGACTCTTTGTTCTCTTGCGAAATTCTCACACGACTGTTTAGGCACCGACTGTGTGGCGCGTGTGAGCGCGATTTGCAAATCCTCCTTTACCTCGTTCGCGACGGCCGCCGCGATGTCGTTTGAAGTTCACGCGACACGGCGCAACTATGTTAATTGCACGACTGTTGACATTACGCAGCTGGCAAAATGATAAGCGATATTTTCACACAGCTGGTCCTCCTGTATGTACATATGCGGTGATACACAAAATGGCTTGCGAACCTCTACGGACCAGGGTTATGCGAATATACGAGAGAGAAAACGCGCATTGCGAACAACACAGCTGTTACTCGATCGGGAAATGCATCGCTCGATAAATTTTGAAATGCGCAAGAGAGTCGCGAGTAAGCAAAAAATAAACCGTACAAAATTTTGTTCTATTTGTGATACTTGCTCTCTCCGAAAATGACAGTCAATAATGGCCGCGTTCAGCAGATCAAGCTGCTTTGTAATTCCAATGGAACGTGATTCGCTCTTAGAACCAACAAATCAACGTTGATTGTTGAATATTCTGCGCGCAACGCTATTCCAACTTTGCTTGCTTTTCTTTCTCTATGCGCAGTAAGATTCTCTTCTTTCTTTGAACTTAGTGTAGTTAGAATGCTGGGTCTGTAAAGGCCAGTCTACAATGATGGGAATAAGTATAAAGTAAGAAGTAAGATTCTTGGAGTTATTTCATTTTTGTCTATACAAGTAATTATTTCGCGTTTTTTTATACACGTCTTTCATTGGCTAACAGTAAGGCAGTAGGCGAAATGGAAATTGCTCATTTCGTTATTCTTGTTGTTACTTCACCGAAAAATAGTTTACTCTCTACTCTTACTGTCGTCAGAGAGAAGAATGAGAGAGTGGCCAGGCCCATAAAGGGCCGTCTACAATGAAGGTAGTACGGCAGTAGGAGTAGAGAGTAAACTATTTTTCGATGAAGTAATAATGGGAATAACGAAATGAGCAATTCCCATTTCGCACTGACTACTGCCTTACTGT
>QVNW01002517.1:0-16538 GCA_014825475.1 Pseudomyrmex flavicornis
GAAAGTATTAAACTATTATATTTATATATGAATTAAGAGTGGATTACTGTATCCTGACAAGATATATTTCTGTTGTACTCAAGCAAACAAATTAAGAAGAATTTATTTAACCCACGTGCCTACAAATGATTGTCTTGTTTTGCAGTACGAAAACGATTTCTATAAAAAAAAATGTATATATTTTTTGACGTGTAATAAGACTGTTAATTTTGGAACAAGGGAAAACCGCAATGGTTCTTTGCACTTTTATCGTTGCGGTTTTTTTTTTTTTTTTTTAAGAAACATCCGCAAGACACCCGGAGACATTCCGGATCTTTTCTTTTGGCAAAGCAAACACGCCGATTCCGCGCAATGTAAATCAGAAACAAGAAACAAGAAATTTGTACGTAACTTTTTACGTATGCAACTCTTAAGCGTCTCGAAATTTCCTCGAGTGTTCTCGCGTTTTCTTTTATTTAAACAGAGTGGCACAGAAAGGACTTAGAATCCCTTGCTTGTTACATTGCGTAACGACGGTTTAGGTGCAAGACTGATTCTCAAAATAAACAACAATGGACGACGCTCGCTCTGAGGCGAGGAGTTTCATGACAACGAATTACAATGCTTTTCCAGGAATCGCTTCTCAAAATAAACAAGTCTTCTCTTACCTTGCTGAACGCAGAAGACCAACCGCCTGCTCCAAGTTTCTCTGTCGCATTAATTTCTGGATTCTCTTCATGGCGTCCGCTCTGCGAGAATCAGAACAAAAAGTACAAAATATATAGACAACGTAATTTACAGCAGTTTTGAAAGTATCAACGAAAACAACGAATGTTTTCGGTTGATATGTGCCGCGACTTTTAACAATACGTACTTTTGATCGTCAATCGGCGTTTCCAGGGTCGCATCGAACGGCGTTATTTCCGGTATGACGGCCTCTCGCATCACAGCAGACAATTCGGGAACGATAATATCCCAACGTTCTTCCAATGTGGGAGCGGGAGTTACATTGTTTTGAGCAGGTTCTGTTTTGAAAAAAAAAAAAAAAAACAAACAAAAAACACAATTTGGTGCGTCGAAGAAACTTAAATTTTGAATGTAATTTGCAATGCAAATTTAATACTTTTTCAGCTTTCTGAATAAACAAATCTTACTTTTTCGTTTCTTAGCCTTTTGCCTCTTGCGTTTGACTTTTTGAATCACAAGGTGGCGTTGGCCTTTCTTGCAAAAATGTTCGAGCATTTTCAGAAATATATGAACGGTAGTTACAAGATCGGCTAAGTACAACCTGCAAAGCAAATGTGTAACAGCTAACGTTGTTTTGTTGTTATATGATGATCAGAGAGAAGGGTAAACTTGAACTCGCCTTACTTCTCCGTGCAACAAGAAATTAATTCAATCCCGTTACTCGCGCATTAATTTGTCAATTTAGTTCCAGCAACGCTGCCAACGCGAAAGCCAAAGTTTGACAGAGTCGCGCCGTCCTGTTTTCGTCAGTGTCGCCGTAACGTCATAGTAGCAAGCAACGGCGGCATTGCGGTACGTCGCGCCCGCCCTTACATTTCCGTCGTGGAAATCCGCGCAAAACCCGTCAAACTCGTAGCAAGTTGAACGCCCACCGCCTTTTCCCATTTCGCCGGCCGGAAGGTCGATAAAAGTTGTTTATTCCGCCGAGGAGCTATAGAAGGGAGGAAGAAGAAGAAGAAAACCCCGGGCGGGTGGTGTGCGAGCCGGCGAGACCAGCCGCCGAAGGAAGAGAAATAGTCGAAAAGGAACGGGCGTCGGAAGGGAGCCAGGAGTGGCTTCCTGGCTGGTCGAACCGATTGATCCGAAAGTGAATCAATCTGTCTGCGGTAGATAAAACTTTTCGGTAAAGAGTTCTTCTTCCTCTCTCTCTCTCTCTCTCTCTCGCTCTCTCTCTCTTCTCGCGGATTCGCATAGACGCGCGATTGTTCGGTATGACGCGTCGCGCAACTTTTCGCGATATCTACATCACGTCACTACAACCTGCTGAAAATTCACGATTACTCGATTCGTTCACGTTTATTCACAATGGGATATATTCACAGTTTTTATTCCGTTGTATTAAAAAGGAAAACGATTGTCGTATATCGAAAAACTGAAAATTGAACTGGCACAATTGTTCAAATTCTCCTCTTCTCTGATGATTTTTTACAATTCGATATGCATTTGGCTCGTGACGAAATTCTATTCGCTTACCGTGACATTTTAGTCTCGTCGAAACATATAAACTGAGAGAGTATCGTCTCCCGATATTCCGGAACGTAAAATATATTGCTTTTGATTATTTTGCTGGACTCCCTAACACCCTGATCCGTATTTTTGTCCATCGCCATTAGAGTTTTAAGAAGCTCCTATAAAATATACGAAAAAAAATCTTCTCTCTTCGCGCGCGAGCAACGTTAATTATCACATAAATTTCCTACCTGATACGCTTTTAATGCCAAATGCAATTTACGAGACCAAATAGTTATCTTTTTCTTATCGGTTATCATCATCTCGTAGTATTGTTCCATTTGTCTTTGCACCAAATGAAACACTTCCGTGGATATGGTCTCGCTACGGAAACACAATGGTTATAACAAAATTAAAATACGCGACATTGACGTGACATTGTTATTAAATTACGCGAACTATTAAAATTCACATTTATGCAAAAGAATGTGCACGGAAAAATAAAACAAAATTTTTTTGTGCAACAGAATCTGATAAAAATAAAAAAAAAAAATAAAAAAAACGAAACGGAATCAGTCAAACAAACTGTCACTAAAATTTGATCTGATAAAAGCGGTACATCGTACGCATCGGTGCGTGATACTCTATAGATAACGAGTAGTAAATAAAATTTGAACTATGTAGTATATTTGTTTAAACAAAAAAAAAAAAAATACAAACAGAATAAATCATCGAATTTTATGATCTGGGAAAACACGCTTTCACATTTTGGTACACACAAAAATAGTTTAACATTTATCGTGCGTCGTCAAATATAATGCTGCAAATAAATAATAATAATAATACGTGATAAACATACAACATCATCTAATTTTTCGTTTTAAGAGAATTGCAAAAAAATTTGTCCGCGTCGCAAAGTTAGATGGCAGTTCACCCCCGTGCGAATTCGCGAGCTGAAGAATTTTCTCTCGAGATAAGATCTAAAAGAAAGCGACGATGCGTAAAACGAGTTCGGAAACTGTCTCGCTTTCTGCCTCTTTAACCGGGCTATGCGCCAATGTGGATCTCGCTATGAGAAACTTGAAGTGCCTGAGATTTACCTCACATATTTCACTTCAAACTTGTAATGGCGATTGAACTCCATGAAGAAGCGCAAGGCCCATAGATAGGAAACCGTTTCGGACGTCTCGCCGTAGACAGCATTCATAATGCAGTATCTGGCGAATTTCATCACGGGGTTGTAAGCCCCGCTCAGAAATTCGACACAGAATTCCTTCAGAAATAGTCGCACGCTAAGAGGAGACATGCGCTCCTCTTTCGCATCTCGTGGGCTTACTTTATCCTTACGTCGCTTCACTCTTTGCTGTTGACAAAAAGACAGATTTTCTAACGATTTATATTTATTTTCTAACTAGAGATTTTTAATCTGCATGTCGACTTGAATGTTTTTAGAAACAGAGAAAATACGAAAAAATTTTCTGCATGTATCTTTTAGTTAACGATCGATTAATTAGGGCGAACTTTACCTTTTCTTCACCAAATGCCAGATCTTCGAATTTTTGATATGGTTTGTGACACATGACTTGATTTTCTTTTCCGCCTATCATAATTCGCGCGACGTAAGCCCCGTCGAATCCCCGAGGTCTAAGCAATTAAAAGATTAAATTAAATTTGTTTTTGATAAAAAAAAAAAAAAAAAAAAGAAAACAAAACTAGCGGCCAATAGTTTTGATTTTTTTTTTCAAATGTCTGCAAAACGATATTCGCTTTGACAAAAATTGGCTTCCTTGTTATGAGATTTTGCATCTCTTTCTCTCTCGCAGCTTTTACACACATACGCGTTTATATAAATTGAGAAGCGAGAATAACGCGCTCCCTCGCTACTGAAAAAAAGAAACCTGATCATTCAAATCCAATTTCACCCATGACTCGCGACGACGCAATCAATGGAATAGTACGCAGCTGTCACCGGCAGATAGTTCCCCAAATGACGAAGACGCGAATCTCGGTTCACTTTCTTTTACTTTTCGCGTGCAGTTTTTTTTTTTTTTTTTTTTTTTTTTTTTTTTTTTTTTTCAAAAACATACGGTTAACTTCCCGAGCTATATATCAACGTGCGATATCGGCACCGCGAAGAAAAGTTAGATTGAAAAAGCCATTTTTTTCAAGGTAATGATATCTCGAGTTAAAAACATACTTTTTACAACAATTCCGATAAAAACGCGAAAAGAATTCGACGTAAGAAATAATGAAACTGAAGAGAATCTACTAAAACGGATGTAAAAAAGATTTGAGAACATGAAATTATGATGTTACATCACGGGATAGGGATGAATCGCGCGACTATCCGCGATTTTGTTACTATGTTTACTGTCGCTATCAAACAGAGATCTGCGTTTGTGACACAAGCTAAACGTGCGCGCGCGCTGCTGCTTTATCGTTTTCCAATCGAATTATCTTTTCATCGATCGATGGAGGAGAAACAAGCGGAAGGCAAAGAGATATCCTTTCGGCGCGCATCCCTTCCAAGTGGTAAAAAGCCTTTCGCAAAAGACGTCGGGAATGCGCGTTTCCACGATATTCTGGAACGCGCTCGTTACAAGAGTACGGCTCGCTTCTCTCCAACAAGTGGATAAAAGCTTCCATTCATGCTCCGAGCGGTACTGCCTTAAAAACTGGGTCATATTCATTATACGCATTGCGCGGAACACACTGTGAAAACCACCCCCCGAAAGATATTCGTCAAGTAGCAATCGGCGCCTTTTAGCCATTCCTTTACTTTAACGATCACGGGCTTTTAGCCGCGCGGCCGTTCATTAAAGCCGTAATTACACGGTGACCGACTTGCCAAAGGGAATGTATTTTTTTTTTCGTGTGTTTCTCGATAAAAACTAGTCTAGATAATATGACTAAAACGTATAAATAAAACTGTATGTAAAGCGTTTCGCGTACTAATGTCAAACAAGTCCATCATTTAAGCATTAAGAACCTGATTTTATTTTCAAAAGTTAATGAGTTCAAAACGAGTCTTCGAATAAAGTAAAACGACATTGATGTTATTTATTTTAATGATCCTATTATTTGTAAACATCGCTTTATGAATACTGTTTTAAGCTTCTTGAAAATTCAATTCAACATAATTTATGCAGTGACTTTTCTTCACACACACAGTTTACGTAGTAAGTATAGTTGTTGCATAACTTATGTATATAAAAAATATATATATATAGCTTCTTACTAACTCCATTTTCTTATGTACTAAAAATTAATAATTCAACTTACCTAGATCCGGCGTACTTTTTTATTTTTTCCATCTTCTCCCGTAGTTCCTTCTGACGTAAAGTTACAAGTGTAGCTTCATCGTTTTCCTTTTCAGCTGTGCTACGCTGCAGCCCAGATGCAGCCAATTGGCTTGCATTTTGCTCACGTAGCATCAAAGATATAATCTAGTCAAATATGAAAATAATACTGTTCGTTCAGAATAAACCTTTATTTAAAGCAGTATGATTTTCATAGTTCACGTATGTGTACAAATATCAGAGATAAAAAATAAACGTTACATATGTACCTCCAAGATTTGCATGTGATATTGCTGCTCTTTACTGTTATTGACAATGAACAACAATATATCGACTATACCTGATGCATGAAATGCAAACAATATCTACAAGAAAGAAAATTTGTCGCTTGAAATTGTTTAATATATATTATGCGTTTTTTTTTAAACAAACGTTAATTAAAATTCTTATTTTTTGTGATATTAGTACAGCGATTTACTTGATCATGAACAGTAGCGTCGTTATCAACTCTTATATCGTTATCATTAGGTGGTACTTGCAATACATTTCTAATGAAAACGAGTATTCTTTCAATTGTTAATTCATTTTCTTCCTCCCTTTCTGAACTATCCTATAAAATAAAAAACCTCGTGTCAATAGTGCTGGCATATTATGCTTATTGAAAGACATATATGATTCTGCCACTCACAATACTAAGTAGATTCCCCAAACGACTAACCACTGCTGTCCACACATTGACATCATCTAATGCTGTCTTATATTCTTGCAAATATGTAATAATTTGTTGATACAAGCTGTACATTGTTTTGTCAGTTGGTACACGTTCATTGAAAAGAACAAGTGCAGGACTTGTTAAGTTAATAACCAGTCTGTTACAAAAGTAAACTTTAGTTGTATCTATCAAATATCACATATTTTCTTCTGCGTATTGCAGTTGTACATACCGCACTAAAACATCCCAAAGTTCTGTGTTGTCAACATGATGTATAAGAATTTTGACAAGATCTGTCTGAAGTAATTTTGTTCTACCAAGGAAACATCTTATAGTGTGTGTGTCATTGTCTCTCCTAAGATATCTGATAAGATCTTTTATAACATCTGTTAACAAGATAATATTACTGTCAAGTATTACTTATTTTTCAAGTAATCCAAACTGTAAAACACGACATATGTAATTTTACCTAAACAGTTTTTATCCAAATAATATTTAGATCCATCATAATATCCAAGCACAGCGCAAGTGGCTGTGAGTTCAGCAGAAAGATAATCTGTCATGTTCAAAGAGCTTTCACAGCAATAGCTTTGACATGTACAATTATTGCAATAATACTGACACTGTGTATAAAACATACACTGTATTAATCATAAAATACAGTATACTAATTGAATAAAGCTTGTACTTTACTTTCTTACATATACATATGCTTCATAGAAGTGTGATAAGAAAATATAAAAGTCTCATTGAATTATTTTCAAAACCTACAGCTATTTTAAGTGAATACTGACATTTGACAGAAAAATTAGATAAATACGTTTATATTGTGAGATTTTTTTTGGTAATTTAAATTAGTTTCTTGAGTCTCACTCTTGATAAAAATATGCTTATTTGACGCGGTTTTGCGCGAAATGAAAGTATCTAATAGAAAAACTTGCATATAAAACTTGCCTAACCTTTAATGCTTAAGTAAGCTACAGTAAACGATTATCTGCTTCTTTCGGAAAATTTCAAAAATTAAAAAATTTCCAAGAATTTACTTTGATCATAAATAATATCACAATTAACATTCTGATATTAAAATCTTCGTATATAACTTACCGGTGTCAGATAACTTCACGAGTCTACACAGCTGGAGGTTATGTTGTACAGACGCGAAGCACACACCGGGAGAAAACACTTTGCACTTCTTAACACGGAAACACTCTCACCTGATTGATTTCCGCGAGTAATAATACGCAACAAATTACGTTACAAGACAATAAAACACACGTTTGCATTCCCTCGAACAAAACACTCGTTCGTACAGACACTGTCATGTCACGATTGTCACGCGCAACAGGTGAAAAAGGCGCGTGCTTGGCGGTTCCGTCGCCGGTCGTGATTGGTCGCCACGTTCGACCACGTTCGGCAACATTCGGCTCCTTCCGTCATAGTTCATTCGAGACTAGTCTCGCGCTATTCCATTTTGCAGAACGACGCTAGATAAACATTACTGTGTTTAACTTGTTTTTCACCTTTGTTTACGCTTTCTTCCGCGTTTCATGCGTTTGATAATCCATTACCTCAATCACATCGATACGAGGTAAGTTGGTTTCTTGCTGAGAAAACGAAATAGTTACCGAAATATAACACATATAAAAATTATATTTCTGAACAAAATCATGGCGTTTGACCATGGCGTTTGACCATTAAACGCAAGCAGTCGATCGCAAGCAAGTACTGCGATTGTTACAAGATTGTCGCAAGCAAAAATTAAATATTCGTAAATCAATCGTGAACGTTAAAAAACATTCTCTTTGCTAATTGACTGTAACTCGAATATTATAGACGCTCAAATCGCACGACTCTTGCACTTTATGAGAATGTAGAACGTGTGATTTGAGCATTGCGATCAATGTCGAACGACCTTTTATCTCCGATAAATAACAAAACAAAACATAAAGTATCGCGTGTGTGTGTTTTAAGATTTACCGATTACATCGCACTTACAACGCGAAAGAGACTCCGGGACTCCATTATTTCGCCGTCATACGGAGCAGCGCTTTCCACGAGCAATCTGCTGATAGACGTTGTCCGCAAAGGAGGAAAATAAAGCCATAAATCCAATTTCGTCGCAACGGGGAAACAGTAAGGGACGTCCGCGCAGTGGAGAAGCGAGCGACAACAACGGTCGGGTAAGTACAAGGGACACAAGATCGAATAATACAAACATCAGAGAGGACAAACGAGAGGTCGGGTGACCGCCGTTCGGTGAAAACGTTGAAAGGGCGTTGGGTGGTTGAGAGGGAGGGAGGAATGGAGGAGAGACAAGATGCGAGGTGCCGACGCATTTGACGTTGCGGCTGCACTGACATTCGATTGCTAATCAATATCACCCGAAAGGTATCTGGGTCATCGGGTTGTTGGCCAATCGTCCGCACCTGTCCGCTTATTTCGTCAATGCCATTCTATGACGGCGCGCTTCTATACATTTTATGCTTTGTGTGCATGACATGACAGCGGTTTTTGCGCCCGTGCACACCCGGAAAATTGCCCGAATTGCAGTTGGTTGCTCTTTTCGAATTGATCCCGCGAGCACACCCGCCTGATTCGACACACGGAGAGATTCGAGTCCTCTCGATTTTTTTTTTTTTTTTTTATTTTTTCTTTATGCGCGGCGGTCGCGTTCGAGATAAAATAAAAATATAAAGAGAAATATTTAATTCGAACGTCTGGGCATAGAGTATACGAAAGTGCTGAAATATGAAAATTGCACGCGTATATATAAATTGTGCAAAAGTTTCGCAGTTACATTTCCGTCTGTGCTGAGAATAAACAAAAAAAAAAAAACAAAACAAAACAAAACAAAATGAAATTGCCAGGAATGCTTTGGTTAAACATTTATGCGTATCGTTAGATTTTTGCGCACGCGGTGTTAATTTTTTATACGCGCGATCACTATGTTAGTTCACACGCTGTAAAATTCTCGTTGTAAATTGAGAGCTAGCTGACTGAGAGAAAATTGAGAGGATCCCTTTACAACAGGTTTTTGTTTTCATAAGTCTGATCTTGCATCTAAATTACGAAACAAGTTTTGATAAACAAGGTAAAGATCAAAACACATCGCAATATGCTCAATGAAATAAAAAATATCTAGACGTGAAGACCGTGCGCTTTCAGAATTAATACGCGTGAGTAGCACGCTGACCGCGTCCCGAATTCAATTAGAATGTAATGACAGAGAGTGGGATTAATATCAAATTAATCAGACATTCCCTTTTGCTGTGCTCTTTAGATGGACATAACTTTGCTTCCAATTCATGACAAATTCCACGGGTTACTTCGTATCCTGATACGGAAAACTGTAAGTCTGTCTGACTCGCGAAGTTGGTAGCTAAATGTCGTGTGCATAATCTACTTGTTAACTAGTTAATTCAGTTAAGTTTTGTAAGTTCTGCCGCGCGTAAACATAACTGTCTAGTCGGAGACGAAGCGAGTTGGAAGCGGCAAATTTAGTCAAGCCGAAATAAAGCGATTGCGTTCCGCGCTATAAATCACGATCTCAGATACTCCTTGCGATCTCTCTAGAACGCGAACTCGAGAGAGTTTGTTACATCGGAGGGAGGGAGGGCGTCTTTAAAACAACTCTCTTTAGTAGTGAGATGAGCGCAGGGATCTTGTCGAAAACACATCTTTATCAGTAAAATCTTTTAAAGCGAAGCAAAGTATGTTAATTATCTATTGATAAATCGTAATATAAATCTTTTAGTTTTACTTAAAAACGTTTTTTTCACACAACTGTTAGATGTACTTTTTATTAAAATTAAAAATAGATTTAACTATTGAAAAATGATGTGATTAAAAACTAATATAATATAAATAGACGCGTGTCTGTGTACCGTGCGTTTATTGAATAATTTAGAATTTATTGAATAATTTAGAACTGGTGAGAAAAAGAAATTAATTTGTTCGCCTATCGATTTGGAGTTATTCGATACTTAGATGTACCGGATTTTCAATTAACGTTTTTTAATTACTAATGAGACTTTTAATTAAAGGGATTTATTCTCGCAAAATCGGCTTAAAAGCTACCGCATGTCTGGATCAAATCGTAGCGGGCAAAAGGATTAAGCGATAGAAATTAAACTGTCGATTATTCGATTTTTCTACTTTATGCGAAGCGGAAGAACTGTCCATCAATAATCATTTTCGCTCGTTAAAGAAAGAACAACTTTTATTGTTTTTTTTTTTTAGAAAAACGCGCGCGTCTTTCTCGTGTGTGAGATTGGCAGAGAATATAATGTGATAAAAACAATACTTGCGTTTTATATCATATTACGATAATACTTACTTTTTTTTACCACTTTCATAAAATATTCAATATAAATTCAGTTTTTAAATTAATGCATAGAAAATTACTTTATTTAGTTTTTATTTCAGTTCTTTTACCATCAGAATTTCTATCAATCTTTTTCATTTTTTCTCGTTGATCGTCTGCGTTTGTTATTTGTTTCCCTCTCTTTTTTTTTCTTGTTTTTACTTTTGATCGTATCATTAGTGCGTGGCAAAAGAACCCCATCGCGTAGCTCGTCGCAAAGGCCATCGATTTTGCCTCGTAGGTTCGGTGTTCGATTCAGTCTCGTGGGTCGCTGCGAGGTGACTCGCCACAAAGCCGTGCGTTTTAATTTTCAGTCGGGATCACGCGGAAGACAAATCTCCATGACTACTTTTTCTCTTTCTCTCTCGTTTACGCTTATTGAAATCCTAGCTTTTACCGGAGGAAAGTAACATCGCGCGAAAACTATATTTTTATATTTATAGCTCCGCTCTGTACATATACATATATCGCGCGTGATACCCGCCGTGCACAGCTGCGTCGCGCGTCGTTGTGTCTCGCCGCAGCCGGTTCTATTGATTTTCCGACGAGTTTCGTCACGATGTTCCCGACTTGAATGAGGTGACTGATTTTCAATGGCTCGCAGTCGCCTGAATGACCGGCGCTCTCCGCTCTCTTAGCAAATTCTACATTAAACTTGCATTCAAGCGTCATCAAACGCGCGAGTACGTTCGAAACTCGAGTTCTCTCTCGAGCAGCCGCAAAGAAGGACGGATATTACGCGCGCGCGCGCAATCCCCGTAGAGATTTCCGGCTCATTAAGGACTTAAATCGTTAGCGGGTACAATTAACGCCGCAACAGGCGTGTGCAATATGTTTCGTATGCGACTGTAATCGCGTATGTGACAGTATTGTTTCGTTATACGAGAATATATATTTGAATATTTGACATTAATATAATTGCACGTATGTGCATCTATACGTGCGAAAATATTACAATTATTCTACACATGTGTGCGCAACAGAGTGTCTCAAATTTTTTGACACTCCAGCCAAGGCAGATTTGTGGAACAGAGAAAAGTCATGTGCAATTTTGCAAACTTCGCAATATTTAAAATACGAATATTTGTAATCTAAACATTATCCAATCATCTCTTGTGGTAACATGATTTATCGAAGCTTCAATAAGCATATATCCGCTCAAAATCGAAACTATAATATTTGCAATGGAATTACGTGTTGCATTATTGCGTCTTAATTTATTATTACATTTTATCAATATTCATATTATATCGAAATAGCGCAAACACACATACACGCACACAAGTGCTTCGAATATTTATTATGCAACTTAAGCGGATTTCCGGATCTGTAGTGCCAATACGCATATTTCAAGTGTTGTACACGTACACATGTTTATTTACAACCTACTATGGCGCGTATACCGATCTCAATCGGAAATTTTCAAGCGCGTAATTAACAGAAGGCAGCTAGATAAAAGCTTGCATTAATGTTTCGTGCGATACGTCATCGAGGGTGCTTTGAGGTGCGCGATGCACCCTACACAAATTTGCAACCCTCGCCAAACGCTTGCTCATATCAGAGTGAAAACAGATCCAAACCAGACGGAAGCAAAACACGATAAACAAATACCGCGCATGGATGACGGCAAAGGGGGGTTCTTATCCCCATTGAATTAGCCAGTCGCTTGTTCACCGCGTTTGGTTTCGCGATTTTCAATTATACTATTGCCACAGTGCATCAGTGAATTTATGGCAATATCAAAGGCCACATTGTTACGTTCGCATCTCGTCTCGTCTCCGCAGAGTTAGTAAATAAAAAAACAATTTCTATTTTTTCGCATAAAAATCCTATTTTTCTCTCCGTCTCATCGCCGCCGCGTTTCTTGTTTCATAAATATTAAATATCATTTTACTTTCCGCGCGCGCACACGAGACAATATAAAATATCTCTCACGGAGAAATAATTACAATCCCGCGCGCGCACCAGCGGATCGCGTAACAATCTCATTACGTCGCGCATGTCAGAAAGATCTGTGAAATAGACTGCCACTCGATAAATCTCAGTTCCCCGCGTCTGTCAGGGCATCATGGCTGGCGTGATGTTAATTGCACGGTCTGAAAGCTAATTTGGCACGAGAGCGCGCGCTAAAGCACGAGCAGAAAGCAACGGGTGGTTTTCACCCCTATATCGACGACGCGCACAGCTATGCGCCCGGATTTCTTCGAATTCGCTGTCTTTGCTTTGAAGGTTTCTTGTCGCATGGAGACTTTGCTTCTTGCGTAGCAAATCTGTCTCTTTTTCTTTCTCTCTTCGACGAATCCGCGCCTTTCTCTCTCTCTCTCTCTCTCTCTCTCTCTCTCTCTCTCTCTCTCCGCGATTCGGGTGCGCCTTCGCAAAATTGAACGAAATGGAAACGGGAAGGATGGCTCGCGCAAATATTATGATAGCGCGCAAAACGCTATGTAATTGCATTAAGTCTTCTTTTGATCCGGCTCGACGATGTGTGAACTCTCTCCGCTTGCTTGGAACGCGAGCGTTTCGTTAAACAGCGAGAGACTGCGGAGGAATCTCACGGATGCACACGCGCGCGCGCGCGCGCGCACACACACACACACACACACACACACACACACACACACACTTGCCTTTTATGCACGCGCGCGTATCTTTCACCGCGAATCGGATTTCTTTTGGCGGAAAGGGAAGAAGAGACGAGACCCATCCGATACTGTGCCAATATCTCTTTTCCGTGCGGGAGACACGTAGAAGTAATATCGGCATCGCGCACTTCCACGTGATATGCGCGTCGAGCGCTTTTGTGTGATGTTGCGAATTAAGGCTGCAAATGTATTCGCGTCACTAGTGTGTGGCTTTGTTGAAACAATTCGAATAATGTAAATGAATTCGGGTACACGATTATTCGCGCTCTTATTTTATAAAATAAAATTTTACAAATTAAGATGAAGATATAAAGACCAAAAATTGCTATTTTATTAAATGCAAAAATTTTGTCTGATCTCATGATAAAGAAATAGTTTTAAATAATTTTCTCAACAATAATTTATTTATTTTACCAAGTAATTTGTAAATAGAAAATCGTACTATTTCCATTTTTATCTCTTAATGATATGTTTCTCGATAAAACAAAAATACATTTGTGTATTTCTCAGCTAGAGATTATTACAGATAGAGGTTTTGCGGAATTTATCGTATAAAATTAATCGAGAAAAACGTTACGCTGCGAAAGAAAGAATTTCCAAGAACGGAATATTCTTGTATCGAAGATCCGAGAACGATTCTTAGAACCGCTTTATAATCGTTAAATGAAGTGTAACTATTGTCCGGTGTCGCGTAGTGATTATAAATTGTGTTTCTTTGAAGGTCTCACTCATGCAGACGTAATTCGCAGGATGATAGGTATCTAGCGCCTTTTCGCGCTCGGCCAAGCTCGCGCTCCACTTCCGAAAGAACGATAATTCACGATCATGGCTTATTGAACTTTCAGCACTGACGTGTCGTAATCTATTTTCGCATTGCAAGCTCTATATTTTCGAGAACGTTTGAGAAACAACACGCGAGAGAAGAAGTTCAGCGCTTATTGCGATCGCAACGAAATGTTTTATTTTTTCGCGCGCCGCGAGAGAAAGAAATTATTGCTCAATATCGTAATAGTAATAATTAAAATCCTGAAGTGATTTCTGCTCTGGTAAAAAAGACGATTTTGTTTTTTTCTTTTTCGTGAAATACAAGAAGGAAAAGCCGGACGACAATTTATAATCGCGGTCGGTTAAAGTTTGCGAAACTTGTGCGCGCTCTTTTGGGTGTGTAAGTATAATCTACTTTCGCACGTGCATGTCGCTGGTATCAGACTTGAGCGTGTAAGACCACCCGGGCGATGTCTAATACTCTAGAAAGAGGAAGGTGAGGGAAACTAAAGAAGGATATAGCATACAAGGTATTACAATAACAGTGGCTGTTGAGCTCGGCTCATAGTAGACCCGCGTATTACAATGGTATCGACTGCGATAAACGTCACAGTGAAGCGAAAATCCGTGTTTTAGAACACAAACTCATTATAATGCAAAAACCGTCGCGAGAAGCGATACATCACAAGACGTAAATGCAAGACGCGAATGCTCGAGCCAAGAAGCTTTTAAAATCCAATAAAATTATTTGCAAATAATACGATAGAAAATCTTTCATTTTTTTACGAATCAACATCAAAACGAGAGATCATTGATTGGAAGCAAAGCAACAGGGGGAGGACGCAATCTGTGTAAAGAGGAAAAGAATTTATATAAAATATTTTCCGGAAGTCGCGATTGTTAGACGAGAGGGCGCATTCATTAAATGAAGCCGTCGCGTGGAAAAACAAAGTCTTGATATTTATTTTTTTTTTTTTCATCTAAAGTTGTTAAGCAAAGAGATAGTAACAAAGACACACAATTATCACAATTATCTAATTAAGATTGCGCGCTCGCATTTACCGATACAGGAATCGTTACTGCAATTTTACACGCTTATCGCGTTGCCTCGGAAAACATAACACGTACGAAAGAACGGGACAAAGAGCGGGTATTAGCATGTCGCGACAATATTAGCGAAATGAGGGAAAATACATTTCTTTTTAAGAGAATCCTGTTTTAATTTTTCCGTAAACACAGAAGTTGTCTTGGAATCACAACGGTAATATAAACAACTGTTTAACGAGAGCTTTTATTATACGCCAGTTAGATGGCGACGTAAAAGTTTTTCGCAGCTTTGTAACGTTTATTGCTACCCAAAAGTGGTGCCAGCACCACTGGCACACATTCTGTACGATGTAAAATACAGAATTTCTGACATTCATCCGGTTGGACTAACTATTGTACACACACAAATGTAATAACAAATTACGTAAAATATTTTTATTTTTGAAAAAAAAAACAAATATAATAAATATTTCTACTTGAGATAACAAAAAAAATCGAAAATTTATACCTTCTCTTTGCAATTTATAAAAATTATTTATAAAGCCGTGAAAAAAAAAACACAATTTTTATGCAGTTTCTCGGATTCTTAGAATTTTAATATAGTCCTTGTAAGTTTTTATTAAAAATGAAATTTAACCTCCGTTTTAAGACACATCTTTACTAATTAGAGTAAGTTTCCTAACCGGAGAAAACTCGTTTGCAAGTCATAATACACGTAGAACAAAGCCATTCGCGAGCTTACTCACCGGAGAACTTCAGTGAGAAATGGTAAGGTGCGGATTACTGACGGTAAAAACTATTTCTATCCCACAAAAACACTTCTTATAAGTCTTTATTTTTACGAGTGAAAGAAGTCGGGGCGCACGGGGTAAGAGACGGAAAGTCACTTTGTAGTTTTCGTGTCAAGAATAGCGGGAAATGATTATTGTCGCTAAGTTAAATTGCCTGGAAGAAGTTTTTAATTGTATGCGACGTGTGTGTGCGCATAGAGTTAATAACAGAAATATATACGTCAGAGGTTAATGCACAAGTTACCGGGTGGATTTTATAAAAGTAGTTTTTAAAACATAATACATACATTTTCTTATTGTTATAACACTTACATGTAACGCCATTAAACAAAAAAATTTATTAATTACGGAACTTAATCGCGAACGCGTATAAATAATATGTTTCGATTTATACTATATGTCAATAATTGTGTCATCGGCTCTTTGTTTACTTAACATATTGTCCTGATCAATAATCTTTATTTATGTCAAAGATATTAGGTTAAACTGGAACATTACGTTATTTGCTATCAAATACAACAATGATATTACGTTGCGCAGTTATCTCGACTGAAGGGAGTTTATCAAACATAAAAGTAAAAAAAACTAGAGAATTATTTGTAAAATTTGAACTTTGAGTGTGTATTAAAATTATTTTTTCAAATCTTTGAATTTCTCTGTAGAAGTACGTTAGAAAAGAGAGAAAGAAAGAGACAAAGAGCTCTTCATCTCGTTAGCACAAAAAAAAAAAAAAAAAAAAAAAAA
>QVNW01002518.1:0-19762 GCA_014825475.1 Pseudomyrmex flavicornis
CGCCGAATCGTTTTAAATTCTTCCGCGCCGTTGTGTGGGGGGCCATCGAAAAAAATTGTAATCGAATTGGAGTATTTTTCCAATTGGCAATCGTCGAGCGGCCGGACATGGAACGATGGGCATCCGACCGCGTACTCTCCGCTCAGTCTCTCGCTTTATTCACCTCCCTCCCTCGCGTCGCGACCCACCTCCTTCCTCTTCCTTCTCTCTCTCTCTCTCTCTTTCTCTCTCTCTCTTCACCGCGTTCAGTACCGAATTAGTTGGCCTACCGCGAAAAATCAATCTCCCCGTTTTTTTCCGCCTGCCCAGTAGATTCGACGACAACACCACCGTCGATTCCACTGTCCGCAGTCAAAGAGAAAATTTACGGGCACTGTCAACTCAATCGTATGACATATCGTCGGCGCTTTTCAAAGTGGTTTGTAAGGTTCACGTGAATTTTTGGACATCTATTGTTCATTATTTAAAATGTTATTTTACTTTAATTCTCGATATTAATTCATTGTTATACAAAGGTAGATACTATATAAACTTCCCCTTTACCTTTAAACTTTCTTAACAGACGTCAAAATAAAAAAAAACAAAAACAAAAAAAATAATTGAAAGAAAGAAGAAACAACAGGAAGTAACATTTCTCTATTAATAAAACTTGTTAAAATCAGGCCGCAAATTGTTCTTTACAACTTCCAAGTTGCGGCCGGGGACCATAAAGCGGATATCATATTTATCAAAACGCATGCACAACACAAATTACTCGCCGAAATAAAGTCGACAGCTGCACGCGAGGTAATAATTCGCCGGTGAGAGCTTGTGCCACCGAAGTGCAATCGACTCTATGCGACGGAAACAGAATTCCGTTCTCATTGAAAATGCCGCAACGAATACGGCAGAAAGAGAGAGGATTTTTACGATACCGTGACTCTGAACAGTTCCAAGCAGTTGGCAAACAAGATCCTAATTCTAAAGTTGATTCGAAATAAAATGAAATAACGCGCGCAATTGCATAAAAAGAAAAATATGAGAGAAAAAAAAAACATTTTGCATTTATAAATTTTTCAACATCAATCAAGATTTTCAACTATTACCTGCCGCTTATCGCGCAGCAGGATCCGTCGTTGCTGGTTCGCGCATTACGTGACAAACTTTTAAAAGGTCTCTGCAGGTGTGCTTCCTGCCGGGCTTAATTCCGGTAAGTGTTTCTACCGAAACGCCCGGGCCCCCGGTATCGATTTCGGGCAAGTCGCCCGGCAAATCGCCGAATTAGTCGGCTATCGTTTATTTTTTCGACGTGGCTCTCTCCCGCGATCGCGTGACAGGCGAGTAATGCGCGCACACTCTCTCCTTCTTTCTCTTTTTTTTTCTCTCTCTCTCTCTCTTTCTCTCTCGCCCCCCGACAATGGGTCTATAATAATATAATAGATCGACCGTGTAGTTTTGCTGGCGTTTTAGCACACACGGAAACCGATAAAAAGCGGGACTCGAAACGGAAATGACTTTTAGTGCTACGGTGAAATTAGATTATCATCAAAAGAGGATGCATTAGATATCGCACGGCTAAAAAAGTACGAACAATTCCAACATGTGAATATTAACGTGTCAAAGGAAGAAAATATCGTGGAAATACAGTTGATATTAATTTACGTCTCTTTACTTCAACGTGTGGCATCGTAACACAGTTCTGCAAAACTGACGTCATATACGGACCATTAATCCAAAAACTCAATAGTTAATTCCGCGCGCAACTGTTGACTGTTTTATCATCATTTTATTACAGTTGTTTAGATTTAAAAAATCAAATGTCGAGATGTATCGAGAATAAGATTGGCTTGCAGTGCCACTCGTCAAACCTTTTACGCAAATAACTTATTTGCAGAAGATGCCAAACGATAACGATAAATAAAGGGAAAAAAGCGCAGGATTCCGAAATAAAAATTTTTTTATTGCTGTGTGCGATATATAGGAACGAAAAGGGCTTGTGAAAATACGCGGGGGATTCGCTGAGTTTGTCGGGCGCATCGGCAGTTGAAGAATCGAAGCTACAAAACGGTTAGTAATTTACGAGCGAGGCTCGCTCGTAAATCTAACCGAGTGAAGTTGCATTACCCAATTCCATTTATCTCTTTGAAAAGATGCGGCTCCCCGTATGATTCCCGAGCTTTTATTCCCTTTTACATTTTCTGCAATCTATTTTTCGATTTGGTACGCAAACAAACATTACGCGCGATTTAAAGCTAAACCATTTGACCATTAATTGATTCGGGCAAAATATATTTTCGTCACAGCGTATAAAATAATGTACTTTTAACGAACAACAAACAGTAGGTGTTTAAAACCCGTGCATGTTACATTCTTTTAAAATTGCCGTCCTTGTTTCAGCACGTAAAATTGAAATAAAAACAGGTCCTGTTATATAAATTCTGCAAAAATATTTGGTAACTGTCGCGACGTGCGCACGTAACAATAATTGTTATTACAGTTTCATTATATGGCGCGTGTGATATTACAACCAAACAGTTTACAGAGAGTCGGTGTGTGCGCATGTGTGCGCGCGCGCGCGCGCGCGTGTGTGTACACTCTCATGAGTTAATGAACTTTTTTTCTATTTATTATATCGCGTACAGAGAGAAATGACATTTAATCGATGACCTAAGATTATATATGTTCGGGGATGCAGCTCGATCTTAATTGCGCCAAGCGTAAACGCAATTGCGCGTATAAGCGATAATTGCCTCGACTGTGAACACGATGTTACGCGCGCGCGAGAGCCCGCGCACCGAATCGGGAAAAGCTGGAAAACGTGCGGCGCTTTTCCGATGACAATCAGACCGCAGCGACCGCCGACGGAATCCCGTCCGCGTTCCGCCACGCCCAATAAAAGCCTCCCTCTCTGTTCTCCTCGTTTCCCACCCTCGCGGCCTATCCATCCCTTCGAAACCATCTCGTCGAGCGGCCTAATAAATCCGACAGACGGGATTGGCGTGCGCTATCAATTAAAAATGATGAAACCGAACGGCGCGCGGCGCAAGCGGAGCGGATAGAAATAGAGAGCACCGCGCGCTGCATCTCGCGAGTCAAGCTGATTCCACAACCGCCTTGTCCGCTCCGCCATAATAAGCTTAAGCGATTAGGTATACCTTGGGGGCGGCCCGAGACGGTGCGGTGCCACGGTTAGCGAGAGAGACGGGGGTGAAAATAAACGAGAGCCGAGGCGCGCGGACCGTTCGTTCGAAAAAAACATGGGGAAAAAACGCGCAAGGAGAAAGTACGACAAACGACGACGACAAAAATAGAAAGCGGAAGACGCAGAGAAAAGGAGAGAGAGAGAGAAAGCACGTCGCGGCAGCCCGGCGGGTTTTAAACGCAATTTAAATTTTTAATTGCGAGTCCGCCGCCGGAGAACGACGCCTCCGACGACGGACGTCTCGCTCGCGCGCGCCACACGCTTTGTTCCGAAGCACGCAGCATTCGTTCAAGAATTTTTGTTTCAAATTTTAACTTAATTTCACACTATCTCTCGATCAAGATCTATCCATAAATTTCCGGCAAAATTAAGAATATTGCAAATAAAAAATCGTGTTTGTTTCGAGTTTTTAATTCGACTTATTATTCTTGCTTTCTTTGTTTATTGGAATAATAATGTTTTTTTCTTTAATTAGCTTTGTTTTTTTCGCGTTTCTTATACGCATATTTAATTATACGCAGTATACTGCATCGAGGAAATAATTTACGGAGCAATTTATTGTTATAATTATCTTCATAATTAGCCATTTGCGCTTAATTATCTTTCGCGACTAACTTGTGCTTGCTAAATGTCTATCTATCGCCAGTTTGAAGTGAGAAAAGTACGCGAGAAGAGTAAATTACAGAGCAACCTGATTACCGGCGACCTGCTTATCTCGCGATACGAACTGCTAGTTAATTACGGTGATGAAAGTGCCAACGTTCTATTAGACGGAGAGACGATTTGTACTTTGCCCCGCTACGCTCCAAAACTCTACCTCTCACTCTTTTAAAGGGCCATCCTATAATCTACTTAACGCGAGCGAAAATACCTCTTACGTTTCTCGCATTGCGTGTTTAATGGTAACTCTAACGAGCCGAGTTGCCACGACACTACGAATTAGTATGTGGTCGCCTGGATAAAATTCTAATTGCAATCGACGCGTAATCTTGACCATCGTCGAGAAACTTAAAGCGAGCGCGCGAGTAAAAATCAATTCCGCGTTCAGGAAAGGTAGAAAAAAAAAGCAGGTGCTCGTAAAGGCCGCCAGTCGAGTTATTATCCCAACCGTGTTGCTGAGAGCTCCGCCCAGTAGCGTAACAAAGTGGCGGTGACGACGAGGCCTGGATTGAGATCTTTTTGTACGCAGGACTCCTTTCCTTAATCCTTTCTTTTTACGCTTTTATCTTTTCTCCGTCTTCAATAAAAAAACAAAAAAAAACCGTTCGAAAACGTACAATTATGTATACATCGCATTCTTGTGTTTCAACATATATTAGAAGTTTTTGTAAAAAATATAAATGTATATACTAGACTATTCACACACCGATTATCACTCAATAATTAATTTCGAATTTTATACTTTTTTAAAGTATTTTTATATTAAAATTTTATTATTTCTATTTATTATTGTTATAGTAAAATTGATTGCTCGATTCAAGAGATAGAGAGAGAAAGACAGCATGACTCTTTACTAGAAAATATTGACTATCTTGTCAATATTTATTTACTTGTTTTGAAAGTAGAAAAATGAACGTAAGTAGATAAAGAAACGCGAAGATTTTACGGGACTTTGTTAGGTTTCGATTGCAGTTGAATTATCGGAACCACGATGGCTGCGCCACTGGCGCCGTCATATACATGCCGCTCGGCAAGCGTGCCCCCGGGAGCCTAATCGATGCGTCGTCGCACGCGACTGCGTGCTTTTATCGCTGTCACGCACATAATTAATTTAATTTAGTCTAATACGTCGGCCCAGCGCGCCAGGCAGCGATTGTTGTTCCGATTGTTTGCACGGAAACGCCAGTCCTAGCCCCGGCCCGGTTCGCCTGAACACGGCATTCGTATCCGTCAAATTTCGGCTGGGAAAGAATAAATCAGCTGTTCGTGCAACGCGCTTTCCGCGCGCAAAATTACTCCGCTCCCGCAAGTGAGAATACAAAAAAGCGTCTTTTCACCTCGTGTAAAGCTTAAAAAAAAATTATTTTACATATTTAAAACTTCACTTCACATTTTTGTCTCAATCTCGTGATGTCAATTCGTTGCTTCGAACTCTTCCCTTATTCATGAGCAATTCAAACATCGTTCGAAGAGAACGATACTATTTTTCGCCGTCTATGATTTGTTAATTCTCACCACAATGACTCACCTGAACACGAACTTCCGGGAGATTGACCTTCATGGCGAGCTCTTCTCTGGAGTAGACGTCCGGGTAGTGGGACTTCTCGAATGCCCTCTCGAGCTCGTGCAGCTGGTAAGTCGTGAAGGTCGTCCGGTTGCGTCGGTGCTTCTTCTTGCCGCCGTTGCCGTTTATGTCGTCTCCGCAGCCCGCGCCGAGTTCCTCGTCGCTGCCGCCGCCGGTCGAGTTGCAGCTGTTTTCACCTGAAAGCCGGCGACAGAGAGGGAGTGAGAGAAAGAGAGTGAGACAGCGGTCACAGGTTTCTCTTCGGAAACGGTTGTTACGGGTAATAGGAGCGGTAATGGTGATCGATTTATCCGGAGTCGAAGCTATTACCCCCATTATGCGCGCATAATAGTAGCTATTAGAAGTGCTGCTACGCGTGGCCGCGTGGAAATTACGTGTGTACGCGCGCAACGGGTACGTACGTACGCGCGTACATTCGTTCGCGCATTAAAACGTCATTCGCACTTCGAGAATTTTTTTTTTTTGCAACTCGCCGCGATCGAGAAGAGAGAGTGCGCGCGAAACATGACTTCGCTTCGTTCAACGTGTGAAAGGGACATAACGAGGACTAATTAGACGTGTTTAATGTGCCGCCGCTCGACGCTATGGTTCGATGTGAAGCGGGGATTATCTTTCTCGCGGAGAGAGAGATCGTGCATTAAGTACGTGCGATTCTTACAGGAGATTTGCTTGCGAAGATACGGCAAGTAACACATAACAAAGTGTGCTCGCGAAGATAAGATACGGTGTGTGATAAAATCAGCGCTTCGTGTACACACAGGATGCGCCATTACATGGCGAATTTAATCAACGTTTTCCGCTATCTCGTTGGACGCAAAACGACGAACGAGTTAAAAAAAAATCAGCTTCCTCTAACCATCTCTTCCCCTTTCTTTACTTCGCGAATTTAACAATTTACACTTTACAAGACTAATCGAGCCATTTCTCGCAATCTGACTCGTTACCGCCAAAGAACTGGATATTGATTATCCACAATGCGGACGTCAAGAAACAAAAAACATCAGTTATAAACGTAAAAAAAAAAAAAAAACAGCATTTAAAAAAGAAAAACTTCATAAGCGTAACGGAAATTACTCTCTGATGATTAATCCAATTTCCTGTTTTTTTCCCACACTTCTACTTCGATATCAAGAATTAAAAAAAAAAACAAGAAAAAAGTAACTTAATAAAATATACGTATTCGTTTAGCGTGTATTCGATGATAGAGACTAAGAGCGAGAATCGTCTAATCGTTCAGATGTACGATGACATCGCGGTAAAGGACGAGCGGACACGCAGCTTTTTCTTTTCACGACTTCGGAGTGACACACGACCGAGCCGCGAAATACGCCTCGGTGCATTTGTAATTCCCCCAGTCCTATCGTTTCGTTGCCGCTTATCCGAAGTGCTTCATTAAGACGACATCGCAGCGTCGTTATCGCCATTTAACGAAAGGAGCAACGCGCGCGCAACGAGAACGGAAGATTTACTCGCGTCGCCGAACGATCACGCGATCATTTTCATTGCAAAATAACATTCCGCCGTATTTGTTAGATACCGTGGCCAGGTACGCGTGCTCGGTATTTCGGTCGAGGTCTAATCGATTTAAGCGCGAAATTAATTGTCCGACTGCGATACGACGCGCCGTCGTACGTTGCTGGATTGGTCCAACGTCACATTGCACTTGCGTTGCGAGGAGAAGATTTGCATTGACGATGACAGCGCGTTTACGGATTTGAGAAATAATAACCGTGTGTTCACGCGACGCGTCTAATTGGAAACGGGCAAACTTTTCCGAAACACAACGACACGTGTACATCTATTTAGGTACGTGGAAATTTTTAAGAAAACGCATAACACATAAACTCAAAGAGAGAAAATGATAATGAAGAAATTTAAGTATACTGTATGCTGTATTACAACGTACGCTCTTGAACCGCTTTTGTGTACAGGATTACAATTTTCTCGTAAATTGCACGATCGTTGCCGGACCGTGCAATTTCGCGGATTAAATCATTAAAATGAGTAATCTTCGAGCACTTTGCGTCGCTGCACACACGAGAAAGAACTTAAAGCGCGTCAACGCGCAGCACTACTTCCCATCAAACAATTACACGCGATCTCTTTCCGTCGAAATTACACGTTTTGAAAAGCCGATGATTGCGCTCGCGGTGCCCAATCGGAACTCACATTATTCTCGCGATAATATTGTTCGGATAAAACTCGAACTAGACTTCTTATTCGTGTGCGCGCACACGTGTGTGTATGTTGCAGTGTCAAATATGTACTTACGTTTCAAATAAAACAATAAAAATATCTACTTGCGCAAGTATATAAAGTTCAATTTTACGCTTTCTAGTTATTTTCTTGCGATTTCCCGTACTAAGATTAATATACGTGCTACACAACACGGAACGCTCGCTGGGCGAACTATTACGCGATCATTTTCCCTGCAAATTACATCCATCCCCGGTTCTGCGGTTACTCGTCGACGAACGCCCGATCAAACCTCGCATTATTCCCGTCCCCGAGTGTAATATCGTCCAAGAAACCGAACAGCGCCACCGACGAAGAGATTGATCCTGCGGGACCACGGGAGCAAATAGGTATTTTCCACCGTACACCCCCTTCTTCTCCCCCCCCCCGCGCTCTTCGTACACCTTCATCCTTCCGCCCCTTTTCGTGCCCACTCCCGCTGTTAAATCCTAACCTCACCCCCGGGATCCTGTCGACGATGAGGGAGATGGAGAAGTTTCTCTTCTCTGTGGGCAGTACGTCTAGGGAGATCCCTTGTGCAATATATACACATGCCTTGTACACGTATATTCAGGTACTCTCATTAACTGCATAATTAACCTTCTCTCGCGTCGCAGCGCAGCGCATTAGATCGAATTGTGGAGGGGTAATCGGGTGGCTCAATGGCGGCGTTCCGCGCGCACTTGCGCGAGCGTGCGCACCACGCCACGCAGTCTCAATCACGCACGCAAAACTGTCTCACATACACGCACTCGCGCGCGCGCGTGCAGCACATCCCGACGTATAGCTTCCTCGCGAGAAGCTTCGCCCGGCGTTAACCAACAGCCTAATAACCTCGCCTTAGCCGGATGATTGACGCGCGCCTGTACCGGCTAATTATCAACAACAATCAATAATGCCCTCTCCCCTTCCGAGAATACCGACGCTACCGTCCCACCGCTCCTCCTGCCTCTTCGGCTTCACTTCCCCTCTCTAACCCTTCCTCCGTCCTTTCGCAATCCGCCCACGTTATCTCCTTCGGCATGTATCCACATCGGCGACTAAAATCTGTTCGGATCGCCCGATCAAATCTTCTTCCTCAGAGACGCATCCACGTGAGAAAACCGACGAATCTTAAATCTGCGTCTGTCTTTCCACACGCAGCCGTTTTAGAATTATTTTATCCGGAAGTATATGTTCGTTTTAGAAAGCGCATATATATCCGCGAAATGAATCAAGCAATTAGAAGTGCAAGAAAGTGCACACGTTTGCAGATGCGCGTTATATCGGTCTCGCAAGTTATGTATTAATTTAATTTCAGCTATTCAAAAGACACGCGAACCACGCAGGCATGCGAGAAGTTTACTCGTGCCGTGTAAGTTTAAGCCGACACCTCATAAAAGTTGGAAATTTACTCTAGAAGTTGCGTCCCGATCGCGCGTAGGTGATCTATTTCCAATATAAGTATTGTAAAACAAAAAAAAAAAAAAAAAAAAAAAAAAAAAAAAAAATCCGCGCTTCCAAGTATTTTTTCATTACATTTACACATCAATCTACAGATATAATTAGCGTTGCAATTATTTGCAATGTTTTACCTATAAATAAATAATTAAAATGTCACGCGAGACGTGCTGCAGGCAATTTTCGTTCAATTATTTACTTGTACGCGTGGAAGTATTAAAAGGGGCGGAGTAAGTCTGAAACACCCCGCGCTTTCATATTATTTGCACGCGACGATTGCTCCGCACGGATATTCGCAGAAGCGGATTTCTGTGATGCGGGGTAGGCGTATACACACACACATACATACACACACGTCTGATTCGAATAACTGGATGCTCCGTGTGTACGTGCGCGGATACGTCTGCGCAATAATTGGTTTCGGTCGGGACAGAGTAACCATCGTGATTAAATCCTACGAGGCAGGTGCAGGGTGGTGGGAGCGCCCGTCGCTCTTACTACTTGCCGCCCTGTTATATCGAGGATGCACACACGGAGTACATATCGTCGCGAGAGCGATCTGCATTTTCGCAAATTAAACGTGACACCGCGCCCGAGTAAAGCGAAGACGTTATTTGAGAGATCGAGGAGATCGAATGCGGACGGTCAATAATTTCGAGAAGATCGACACAAACTCATCCTTGCGGAGTTAATTAATGCAGTTTCTATGTTGGGCTGTAAAATATCAGGATGAAGTATCGGGATCCGTATTCTTAATACGATCTAAAGATCTTCATCGGAACAACCGGAGTGTTTTACGTTTTGTGCGAGAAAGAGAGATCTCATCGGCGCAAATAGAAACGTCCCGATGAGCGATTTTGTGACATGATCTCGGAGAGAGAGAGAGAGAGAGAAAGAAAGAGAGACGGACTAGAGAGACAGATAGTCCGGGTATTTCGCGTTTCACGAACGACAGACGGAGAGATTGTATCGCGCGGATGCAAAGCGGTCCTAGTTCTAGCTACTTAAGAGATTGACACGACGAGATAATATAATGGACGGAACGGATGGAAAGAGAAAGAGGGGGAGAAGAGAGAGAGAGAGGAGATTCGTAGCTACTTTCCCGAGCCGACTCTAATGGGCCAACACTGATCGTTGATAAATTTCAAAACGCCGTGGGGGCCTTTTGATTCTTCTCGGCGGCTTAATCGAGTTAAGGCGTCGATTGAGGAACGCGCGTAAGCGGCGAGCTAATGCGCCGCGCATCATTCCCGTGACTCCGAAGAATGATAGCGCACGCAATCGCGGTCGCGAGCGCTTTACAAAACGGACGAATCGAAGCTAACGGCTGTGAATGACACTTTCCTATATATATTCCGGTGTATTTTATTGTACTTAAATATATTATTGAAGCTTCTCTCTTTTATATATTATTATTTTACATGTTATTTCAGCTAGCTAATTTTTTCGAAATGTTGACACAACATAAGATTATTGATTACGAATAATTTCGTCAATGAAAAATATGAAATGTCTAAAATTTACACGACACTCGATATATTAAACTAAATAATGTAAATTATTAATTATTAATATAAAAACTGTTTTAGTTCTTCGCACATGTTCCAACTCTGACAAACGACATTTCGTAACTTTCTGCAATGCAGGATGAGTGTTTGTGGAACATCGATATTCGAACAAATGAATGTGTATGTATGTGTATGTGTGTTCTGTATAGAGTAAATTAAAATTTGTTGTTCCCATTTAGCGAAGCGGTCGAGCGAGGTGAAAAAAAAAAATCATTACATAAGATACATCAGTGTATGTATTGTATTGCGCTTATTAAAAGCGGATCCTCTTGTCTGGTAGTTCGAGAGAGTTCGTTTCTGTATTTGTAATGCAAACCGCATATATTCCCAAAGCGCGCGTTTAATATATTTGCGAGCAAATGTCGCGAATGATGAATTAGAGGTAAACGAATTGATTTCAACAAATACACGCGAGCTTTCGTACAGTCGGAACGAACGATGATATCGAACTGTCGGCCAAATTAATTAATGTTCCGCTGGCAATTGTTAAAGAAAAGCCGCACACTTTTTGACGACGCACGAAACGAGAAACCGGTCAACCGTCAGTCAAACGTCAAGATGACTCGCATAAAAAAAAAATCGATAAACCACCGCATTGTTTTTAGACACCCGTAATTCAATATTATTGTGTCGTGACAATTTCTCAGGCTCGGATATTGGATTATAGGCAGCTAAATGTGCTATTTCGAAGTATAACCATTTTTTAGAAGCCGCAAATTCTTTCATAATGTTGTTTTTCGCATACGAGAAATGAAGCGCTTATTTATCCTTCTGCAGCTTCTGCGGAATTTTTAATTGTGGGATTGGTTTTAAGGCAGAGAGGAAGATGAAAATTGATAGGTGGCGGAGGAAAATTGCGCGGAATCAACGATCGCGGATAAAGAAGGGATAGATGTGCGCGATGACTTCGTAAACTCGTTGCTGCGCCGCGCGATATGCATATTAAAGTCGCGCTGCGTTATTAATTCATTTAATTGAATTTCCTGTTCAATATTGACACGCCCAACGCGATATTCATAAATTAAATGCTCCAAATGATTAGTATTTCGATGTGCTATTTTAGTTAAAACTCGTCGTTGAGGAAAGATGATGCACAGTGTGTATGTAATGAGAATCGTTCATTCAAATCCGACGTCATGTCACGCGTTGACAACAAACATCTAACGTGATCAAGTTTTTAATCCTCAACTGTGCTCCTTATGCGGTAGAATCGATTTTATGACTGCTTTGAAACTTTTATCGTTAGTTACATCTCATTAAGATGATAATATATTGCCGCGCTAAACTAATTTCCTACATAAATGTCTCTTTTGACCTCTGGAGAGACGAGTGGAATTTTTTTGTTTCACGGAAAAACGGAATTTCTCCGCGGATACTGCTCGATATTCGATGCAGGATACACCGCGCCGTCGTTTGTACTTAAGCACGGCTGTCGATTCGGAATCTAATTTCCTTGATCGGCGTGGGAGGAGACGGAGGTGAGACAGAGAAGAGAAAGAAAAAGAGAGAGAGAGAGAGAGAGAGACAGCGCGGTACAGGAAATAAGAGAAAGAGGAACGGTATGCCGTCACACAGAGGGCTTAGCTCGCCAACCAAAGAGGATTACAGAATTTGTCTTCTCGTGGACCATCACCGGTGTCGTTCTTTCCCTTCCTTTCCCTCATCTCCAGCTCTCTCTTTCTCTCTTTCTCTTTCTCTCTCTCTCTTTTTTTCTTTCTTTCTTCTGGTCTTCTCCCGACTCTTCCAGTTTTTATCTCCGGAACGAAACGCAATGGCCACTTTGCGCGGCACAAAGTTTCGACGGAAATTTCTTCGTAAAAGGCACTGTCACCTGTCGCGCTCTTTAATCCGACTCACGTATCGATCCTCGAGAAAGAAAGAGAAAGAAAAAGAGAGAGAGAGAGAGAGAGAGAGAGAGAAAGAGAGCTGTGTTTCCACCCGCGAGACGACGGTGCTCTTTTACCCTCTCTTTCTCTCTCTCGAAAAGACATGATGTTTTTATTACCGCGTTGGAACGGTAGTGCCTTAATACCGGACAATACCTTCCAGCAAATTTAATTTATTTAAAGCACTTGGAGAGAGAAAGAGTCGGATCATCGGGAGCTGTTAGTCGAGTTAATTGATGGGGGATTAATAAAGCGAGAGAGAAAGGAAAAGAGTGAGTAAATTAGCGAACTGGTTTCAAGTCGATATCTACAAGATTTTTCCTACGTAAGCAAACGCGCTGTCTTTTTTCTTCATGAGAAAAAGAAAGAGAATAGGTTGTTATATTTTAAAAAACTCACTAGAGTTCATAATAAATTAAATTTCTGGACGACCGATATCGATTCAACGTAATATACCGGTCGCATTATAACCGAGTTAATAAAACAACAAATAAGAGAGCGAATTACTTTGTAGTAATGATGTAAAAATATTCGCGGTAGCTTTTCTTCTTTCTTTTATTATGTTACAACACACACTATTTCTTGTCAGCTGTTTACGAGGAAGCAAAAGAGCGGCCGAGCGTGCGCGCTTAATCCTTGCCCGCTAAGACGGAATATCGGGTTTGTCGATTATTCGCGTACCCTCGGTATCGAATTATCAAATCGTCAGAACGATGGTGAACGCGCATATATGTGTACGCACGAATGTGTATTTCACACGCTCGACGAAGTAAGATGCTTAAACTGTCATCGAGTTTTTGTCAAGAGAAGATAGAATTTCCATCTCCAAACGAGTCAACTTACGCGAAATCTATACTATCAAATAAGTTGAAAAATATCAGAAACAAGAAGATACACGTTCTCGTGAATTTCAATCTTGTCTAATAAAATGTTTTTTTATTATATTTTTTCGATATTTTATGACATGCGACTCGCTAATGCTCGGAAGAATCCAAATTTCGCAATCATATGTATCTACCACACGCTCAATTTTTTCTTCACGATGACGTTTTTTTTTACCACGTAAACTTCGCACGGCCGTTTAATCGCGCGGGTGTTCGCGGATGTGCGCAGAAGTCGAGAATAAGAGGGAAGTGTGATTGTGTATTTTATTTATACGTTTCTTTCGCGTGGTTTTATAGCTTGTGTGACGGTGTGCGCGGCCATCGTTATAATAGTAATCAACAGCGGGTGGCCCCTCGTTATCGTTACTAGTTAATAATTTAATTGTTCGGTGGCGTGCGGGCTTTATTGGGATATCTCTGCCGACATCGCGCGCCCGTGTAGTGACGATGCGTACGCGGGTAATGTGCGTGTGTGCATGCCGCTTTATGAGCCAACAGTCGAAAGGCCGTGAACGCGCGCGGCCTGCACGCGTGTGACGTGCGCACACGTGTGTATGTTCGCGCGCGCGCACGCACACACACACACACGCGTGGACCGGTGACTGACGGGAGGCTCGCACACACGCGGCGTCCTGAATTATCCAGGCGTCAATATTAATCGTGGTAATGACATACCGATTGCTAATCGCTGCACAAATTACGCCAATACTGCACCACGAGAGCGTTTCTCTACTTCCTCCATATCTAGTATCTACCTCTGCGCTTGCATCTCTCTATCTAGGTATTCCTCTCGCATTCTCTTTCTCTTTCTTGCTGTTTACCTCTCTCTTCCCTTCTGTCTTTCGCAACACGGCACATCTCCTCCGTCTATCTGCACTTCCGTCTCGACGTAATCGACGACTATCGATCACGCGTTTCGATATCTGAGCGCGCAGTAAAATAGATTCTGCGACCTGCCCGGTGTACGATTGATCGGCGACACTTGCGCGCCAATTACCATTCGCAAGCTTTGATCCAGCGGTAATTTGGTTAAATCAACGCGGCGCGACACACGATGCGTTCTCGTTTCGTTCGCGCTACGTGCTTGTCCGAAAAAAAAAAAAAAGAAGAACATCGCCATCGCGCAAAGTCGAAATCTTAAATTAAACAATTTTCTAACAACGCGCGTGGATAAAATTTTCTAATAAAAAAAAAATACACTAACGTTCTTTCACATTTCAAATATGTGATGTTACAAATTAGCGCACGTGATAAAAGTCAACGCTTGATCGGACATGTTCGTCTCTTTTGCGCGGTACAGCGTCGCTTCACGATCGAGTAAGTGCGAAAAAGGTTTGCTGTCGAAAAACAAGTCCCAAGCAATAAATGGTATGAAATTACACGTAATCGCCGATGCCCCTCTACTATACGATTGTACAACCGCGTGTTGTCACGCGATCGGAATTGCTTCCCCTAACAAAGCGCTTTTACGTGCGGCGCTCCGTTCCGACGCGACGTTCTTACATCGCATTTGTCGTGGTAACTTTGTAATATAGACATTAACAATGATGCATTTAAGAGAGAGAAAGTTATATACTTAAGGCTTTTAAGCGTAAATTGATTTGCCGACTTCTTGCTTAGAATATTACGGGAAGTAGTAAATTACAGATGCTTTAAAGAGCATTTAATACATTTACTTAAAATTTTTATTCAACGAGCAAGAAATTGAAATGAAAACATGTAAAGAGAGATATGAACGTTTGCGTTTTAATATTTTTGTGAACTGTAAAATAAAAGAGATAAAAACGAAAGAAAAAAAAAGAATTAAGAGCCGGATACTAAACAGATGAGAGTTAAGATAAAAAAAAATAAAAAATAAAAACTAAGACAAAAAGAAATTATTAAAATAAATTTTAATTTATAAAATTATTTTGTTTTATCGCAAAAATTGCCACGCAATTTTATTATAATCTACGCATTTAATTCGTATTCGTGTTCTGCGAAAGTTATTACGTGTTATCGATATAAATAAATACCAGATATTGATTCGTATTACAGATGCGCGCTTATTATAAGAAATGTAGATGTTGCATTTTAAGTTACGGTTGATAAGTGCACGTAGGTTAGGTCGTATATCAGAACTCGCGATCAGATTAGCGTCAATTTAGCGGTAAAAGCTAGGTCGTAAATATTTCCTGCAAGCACGAATCAGATGAAGCGATGTAATGCACATACATATATATACACACACACACACACACACACACACGCAATCAGTAATGAAATTGTGATAAAGTGAGTCATGCCAGCAGATAAAAATACGAATTTTTTTTCGAGGAAAATGTAATATTTATTCGCGAGTTAAAATTTATTTCGACGCAGAATATCTAAGCAGTGTACAATTCTACTATAAAGTTTTACATCTGAATCTATTTCACGAAATAATTAATATAATGATTGTTTTATAATTTCTCGTTAACATTTTATATTGTTCAATTTAGTTTTTACGTTTTAAACCGCAGTGCATTGTGTTAGTATTAATTTTATTAGATTAAAAATGGCAGACTAATGAAATATCGAATAAGGTTTTTTTTTTGAGCGAATAAGTTTTTTGCCGCGCAAATCGTTTCGAGATTAATTATTTGTACTTAAGAAGCGTGTGCTCGGAGATCGTCGTAGATAATTCGCCGCGGCAATTTATCGTAATTAGTATGGATATTATTAGTCGCGCGCACGATTAATTAACGGCCTTGTTCGCGGAAAGATGACTTCGGTATTGGGAATTGAATTAGACAGAATAATTGTGAAACTTGCGAGGCAGATGATGAAATTACAAAGCGGAAAGTTAACGACATTAGCAACGGCGTTAAAAGAAATTAGACAGTCGTTGGAGAATTCGTAACACACGACGAAGAATTAATTCGCAGTGTGTTAACGTCGCAGTTCACATGCGTCGCGGGATTGATCCCGCGCATTGAAAAAGCGATTTCGCATTTGTTCGACTAATACGTCGTTTTAATTGCCTTATCTCCACCATTATTCGTCCTTGCGCTTCTTATTCTCTTCATCGGTCGTAAAGCAAATAACGCGCATGTTGCAAGATTTCCCTCTGATATTGCAGCGCAATATTTTAATGATTACGATAAATTACACGTAAAAGCTGAAAATTATCCTCGCGAACGGTGAGTACGTTGTTTTTTTTTAATAAAAAGGAAAGAAGTAATGCGCGCGACAGTAACATTTGATTAACAGATTTTATCGATGTGGCGTTTAAAAATATTTCGTTATTTGTTCATCTGTATTATATGAATAAAAGGTGCGAATGGAAGAGCAACGTATTGATCGAAGGTAAAAATTTGAGAAGAAAAAAACACGATACAAAATGTCATGTGTATTAACATAGATAAAAATACATTTAAAGTAATTTACAGTTGATAATAAGACAATTTAAAGTTTTATGAAACTTTATATTTACTTGAAAGCGCGTTATTTTTATCATTATGTGACAAGTCGTACGATTGTTCGACAAAACGTCTCGCTCGTTCATATAATTTTGAAAGTAATCTACCTTTCATGCGTCTTAGCTTTATTTTACGAGATTTGACAGCTGAAACAAGAGAGTGAGAAATATATACCAAAATCACAATGTAGCGCGGTGACACGTGTACAAATAACGCGTATCGCGTTCGCGCACATGTCGCGCGACAGCGATCATTTGTTATTCCAGCGAGTTAATTTCGATCAATCGCAGCCGCACAGTAGACGAAGCGATTCCCGCCGAGGATAACAGACCTGTTAGTCTCGTGTTAAGACTACAGGAACGATAAAAGAAGAAGGGGATTGGGCGGCGGTGCGAGTGAGAGGGAGAGAAGACGAGGCAGACACGATCCATTAGTAGGCACGTCAATTCACCTCTTAAGAAGCGACTTAAAGCCGCTTCCACCTATCTCTCCCCCCATTCCTATTTTTCCTCTCTTTTTCTCTCCCGTTTCTCCCGTCTCTCCTTCGTACTTATTAGTGGCGGCTGGTTCCATCGAGTTTTAACCTGTTCTTTCTTCTCGCGAGCGCGCGCTCGTTCGCGCGGTATCATAATTAATGATAATTCGATTAGCGGGACAAGAGATTGGGTCTCGGAGTTAAGCAGCCTCTGTCTTTTTCACAAAATATTTTTTTCTCTTTTTGCGGTTGGATCTCCTCCCCCCACGACCTCTATGGTCTAGTTTCCTTCAAAAATGATCAACGTTAAATCCGTCGGAATAAACGCCGACAATTAATCCCACGTCGAACATATTAGGATTGACAGGCTCATTCGGGCTTGTTATAGTTCGGAGTCGGATAAAAAGGACTTTGCGACTTTATTTTTCCAATTCGATATAGTTTCTCCCGTCGACGCTTTCGCTTCTAAGACGATTATGAGTGTATGTGTGACGTTTGATTTAAATTAAACAATTGTAAAATAGTTGCTGCAAGCATAGAAACACACACGTTATGTTTGAAAATATTTTGTACTTATGATACGTACATTATATACTTCATTTACTTGTGTGTACTTTAATGAACAAATCTCATTATATGTAGGTGTTGAAAAGTTGAGCATTAAAATCTCAAAATTATTACAAGCACTTTCTCTCTCTCTCTCACGAAATCTCAAATAAATCTAGGTAATTGCTATCGATTTACTGAAATGTACATTATACGTGGTACATTATATGTGGTTCAGTTTCATTAGTTTCATTTCGTTTATTATTAACGAAATCGATTAAGCGGATATTCTCTGAATGAATTTCTCTACTGGAGATTCTAGTGAAAATTTATACCTCTATTATTATATACATTCTATTATTCCAATTATTTAAATGAAAATGTGAGTAAAAGAGGACTAATTGGTTCTGTTGCTCCGAGATCCTTGTACACGATCAATTGATACTAACCGAGTCCACAAAAATAAGATTTATGCATGTATACGTTAAAACGATGAGAATGAATGATGTGAAGCAAGTAATTTGCGATCAACTGACGTATATATAATCACCGCTATAAGCGCTCGATACCTCACGCAAAGAACATTAATGTCATTTGCCGGTTTCGCAGCGATTACGAGAGCCAACTGTATCGTGACAAACAATAAGACATCCCGGTTGACAACTGCATTAAGCAAACCCGTGCATATCGATCTCAACGCGACGCAAGTTTAATGCGACAAAAAAAAAAAAAAACGAAAATGCGATTCCGACGACGCTAATTTATATCACTTATGCCGCTGAATATCCGATAGCCGTTCGTCCCCATTTTTTTCACTCATACCCACCAATAATGGCAGCGCCGGCACAAAATTGTTTTGTCGATTCCGACCCTTCCGCCGAAAGTGTTGCGTCGATAACTCGCGCCCTCGCCCCACGTTGTGTATGCGCGCACTTTCAGAATGACACGAACGACAGTTCGCGGGCAGTGCAGGCAAAGCCGAGACGAAAGTGTCTCGAAACAGGAATTATCGGATATACGTTTCATTGAACGATACAATACAAATCCGCCGAACGTTCGGCATCGATTTCGATCGCTCCCTTTGGGCTCGATTTCGACGACAAATTAGCGCTTGTCCGAGTTCGTAGAACAAGATCGTCGCGATACTAACGATTTTCCAATTATGAGCTTAACTTTGCTGACTGATCTTTCCCGTACACACCGTGTATAACTGCCGCGCGCGTCAGAGGGAACAATTTTGGTTTTCCACGTGGAAAACCGAAGGCCAGGTCGGTCTCAGAATAATTGAACGATGTCTGATCTAAGTGATAATAACGCGTTAATAATGTTTTAAAAAAGACAGAAAAGAAAGAGAAAAAAAACATACGAATCTATGCGGTATACGTTCCAAAGTTTAATTCGAGTAATCTCAATCACATTTGCGATCATAAATCGCATTTAAATGTATCAGTCATTGATTTTGTAATGATTGAATATTGTCTGCGGTCAGCTGGTTTCCCAACCGTTCAGTCCACAAATTCACCGATGTGTGATCGATATACATGGCGAAGTATTTCGAAAGCGACCAAAATTTATTTTGTAATGGAAACTGAACTGAAAGTAGAGGTTGCATGTGTGTCTCGTTAGACTAAAATTTTCCATCGGAGCGTAGATTAAAGCAGCTTAGGGCGGTAGGTATAAATGTCTTATAAAAGTGAAAAAGTAGCATGGCGGTAAATTGATCTCATCAGCACGGTAGAAAATTACGCAACGAGCACGGGTTGTTATCTGCGGATCTGGATCTGCACATTTCTGTCTGTGACTTTAACACGTTATTTTATTGAACCGTAATGTTTTTATCGATACATATATATATATTACAT
>QVNW01002519.1:0-21424 GCA_014825475.1 Pseudomyrmex flavicornis
TATATATATATATGTGTATATATATATATGTGTATATATATATGTATATGTGTATATATAATACCAATATATATTGTATAGTTTTATACTAATATTTAATAGCGGTAACGATAAGAATAATAGTACTTAGCAGCAGCAGCAGCAGCAGCAATATTGGTAGCGACAACAGTAGTAGTATAATTATACTAATAATAATAATAGTTGTACTACAAAATCCTGTAGCGCAACAGATAACTATTTCCGTAATCTACTATTATAAGTCGAAATGAATGTGAAAAACGTTGGAATATTTTGGTTTAGATCGCGTTTACATAAAGCGAATATTGTTCACCAACCCACTCAATATATGTACTCACACACCATAAGAGATCGACCAGTTGAGAGCTTCTTTCACTTACTTTTTATTATTTTGTTTAGTATAATGTTTTATAGCCAATAGTCGGATTTAAATCAAATCGGCGACATTCATTGGCATCTCATCAATATGCGTATTGTAGAACTGTTCAATATCTTTTAAAGTTCTTTTGTCTTCTTCGGTTACAAAATTAATGGCCACACCTTTGCGACCAAATCGACCACCACGTCCAATTCTGTAATATGAAACGAAATTTAAGATATTTACAAATTATTTAAATAGATTTACAAAAGAGAGAGAAAAAGAAAGAAAAAAAAAACAAACAGTGTGTACTTAACTAAAAATAAATTGTAAATTATGTTTAGTTTGATAATATAAATTATTACTTTCACACAAGATTGTAATTAAAATCTAAATATATACAATAATGCCTATTGAATAGAATAATACCTGTGTATATAATTTTCCCGGTTTGAAGGTAAATCATAATTAATTACGAGAGAAACTTGTTGCACATCGATACCACGTGCCAAAAGATCAGTAGTAATTAAAACTCGCGACGATCCAGTTCGGAACTGTCTCATAATAAGATCGCGTTCTTTTTGTTCCATATCTCCATGCATAGCCGAAACAGTGAAGTCACGTTTATGCATACTCTCTGTTAACCAGTCGACTTTACGCCGCGTGTTACAGAAAATTACGGCTTGCGTAATGCTCAATGTGTCGTATAAGTCGCAGAGGGTTTCCAGTTTCCAATCCTCGCGTTCAACATAGACGAAAAATTGCTTAATACCCTCTAACGTGAGTTCTTCTTTTTTAACCAAAATACGAATAGGATTTCGCATGAAACACTTTGAAACATCCAAAACGTCAGATGGCATTGTCGCAGACAATAATATAACCTATAAGGAATAAATACACAAATGCATTGGAACAAAATCTGGCTAGAAGTTATACAAATGATGTAATGTAATAATTGATATTATATGCTAATAGAAAAAAAATAAATTTTATATGTATTTGCCTTTACTTAAATATTATATAAATGACTATTATGTATGTGCACAGTATAATGGCATCATGCTATAACAAATATTGTAAGTTGTTGCTATTTTAAAACAAATATAATTTAATGATTACAGTAGTTTCCCGTTAAGAATAAATCTAAAAAGAATCCTGTAAGAAGAACATCTGTATTCCAACTACAGCAAAAAAAGTCATTCATAAAAAATTTACAATCGTTCTTTTATTTGAACGATCGCGTGAGATCTGTCACGCTCCTATCTCTTAGTCTTTTATTCTTTTAGTCAGTTCTTTCTTTACTTTTTCCAGTGGCCAAAATAATTTATGACTTTAGACAATAATTTATGAGAAAAAAAATATTTAATTCTTATTCTGTTAACTCCAAGTGTCTCCAAAACCAAAATTGTCTGTTTAACGGGGTACTACTGTAATTAATTACAAGACAATTATTATTAGAAGTGCTACGACACAATAACTGATTTTGCATTTAGACCATTATATTACTTTTAGATGAAAAGTAACAACATCTGATGATAAATAGCACATCTCAAGCCTAGAATATACTTTTTTCAGAAAACGACGCTATTATACGACGCACCTGTATTTTATAATATATTTGTTAACTTGATTATCATCTTGTATGATTTGTGGACTTGTCCAAAAAAGATATTTTCTAACAATTAAAATAAAATTATCTATTAGATGGCAAAACATATTTAAAAATCTACAACGCTGAAAGAAATATTGTATATTTACCTGTACTTCATTCGGTAATAATTTGAAAACGTCATGTATTTGATCCTTAAAGCCTCTTGAAAGCATTTCGTCGGCTTCGTCCAACACGAACAGTTTAATGCTACTGGCTCGAAGGGCTCGTCGACTTATCATATCATAGACTCTTCCAGGAGTACCGACAACTACGTGAACGCCCTGCTCCAGTTTTCGCATATCTTCACGTACATTGGTGCCACCGATGCACGCGTGACATTCCGCATGCATAAAATCCCCTAAAGCGATAACAACTTTTTGGATCTAAACAGAGATAAAAACATTTACATTAGAATTCAATATTTCCTTGATGTAAACGTGACTCGTTTTTTATAATACAGTCCCATAGACTTACTTGTTGGGCTAATTCTCGAGTTGGTGCAAGAATCAAGGCCTGGCACTCTTTAATACTAGTGTCAATTTGTTGAAGAATTGATATTGAAAATGTTGCAGTTTTTCCAGTGCCTGTGGTTATTAAGAATAATATTAAGCATAACATGGTACTTTTACATTGTTGTTAATTAATTAAGAAGACTGTATTGAAACTTCTTACCTGATTGTGCCTGAGCAATTACATCAAGCCCCCTTATGCAAGGTAGGATGGCACGTTGCTGAATTGCAGATGGTTTTTCAAAACCATAAGCATAAATTCCACGTAAAAGTTCTTCTTTTAGATTCATTTCATCGAAGTTTTCAACAACCTATTTAAATTACAGTACATTATACTGATAATTACCTCATAAAATGTTATCATTAAATTTTTTTATAAATTAATAATTATTAGATTAATTATATCTCTTATAAATTAATAATTATTAAAAAGCTATTTATAAACAAAACCGTACTTAATTTATTTATTAATACTTCTTAAATTAAATAAAAATATGCATTACATAGGCAATTGATCAAGAAACATCTTGTAACATACATATACACAGGAATTATTACATAACAGATAATTCTTTAAAATAAATATATTATAATTGTTATAAGTATATATCTGTTTTCATATTTCTTATTTTATATATGTTTCTATATGTGCAGATGCAATTTTAAATAGGGAGATATAAAAATTCTTTGACCATTCTTTCCCACACACATATACACAGAGAATATAAATAACAGGACTTTATTATATACATTTGCTCTAAATTTAACACAGAATAGCTAGTTTACTCACGACATCCCAATTGGACTCAATAATGCCATCCGGATCCATTCCAGGTGGCCCATCATAAGTCGGTTGCTCACTTTCACTTGGACCATTTTTGGAATCTCCTGGCCACTGATCGTCATTTCTAAAACACATACAAATATGTATAGTCCTATATCTACATATATGTATAAATTATTAATATCCAATAATACATTATAATAAAATATAAGCCAAACAGTTGCACATATATGTATATATATCTCACACACACACACACATGTATAAGTTATAAAATATTTAATATATATCTAGAAAGTTAGTGAGCATATTTTACTAAAATATTACTTTTAATATGTACGTAAAAAGAAAAAAACAATGAAAAAAGAACTTTTTTTACACAAATCTTTTTTATTTTCCAAACACATTAAAAATATTTATTGCTGATTTTTATCTTCACAAGAACAATGATATATAAACTGGAGAAGACACTTATTAAGTCTATTTTAGCAAAGATGCCGTAAAACTATGCGTAAACGTGTACAAACTTTGCGGAGCAATCCAAAACTGATAATATCGGTCATGCCGTTTAAGTGATGACAAATCACTTTAAAACCACGTGACCTTGAAAGCAGACCGTTTAAATCGATCTTTGCGAGACATGCATTCCGATTCAGCGATCGACTATTCATTCTCAGGTCATTTGCGAGCGTCGCACAACTACCGATTCGGTCGGGGACAACGTGCGATCGAGCTTGCGGCGAAACGTGCGAGAATTGCGAGCACACTGTATCGCCGTGCGATGAGCGCTTTGACAGTGTGACTCACGCAAAAGCGTGGCTGAGGACATGAGACATGTTGAAAGAGCTCAAGGAGCGACACGTGCAAGCACCTCGGAGTCGCGGATCACGGCGATTTAATTTCTCGGCGAGAAAGCCACGCGAAAAACCGCTATTTTATTACGTAATTTCCATAGCCGGGGATCGGGAAAACGTGCTTGTCTCTCGTCTGGCACACACGGGTGGAAGCTAGTTCGTCACCCACGCTAACGGGCACCGAAACCCTCGGCATCGTTCACCCGCATGCCCGCTTCGATCTGTCCGCGCGATTTTCACCGGCCATTCGCAATGAGGGAGGTTAAGTGAAATAAGACGGAGAGATTGCCGCGTATCGCCGTTAATTTTGCTAGGACAATGTGACAAAAACGAATGCACGCCATGTTGTCAGTCCCGTATACTCGTACGTTCAGTCGACTGCGGCACACCGTTTCTTGAAAATGCAATCCTAACCGCGCAAACATCCGAATCTTGCATCGCGCGGGATCCGCGATGGCAACGGCGACGCGAGAATTCGAAAACACGCTAAAATGCAAACGCGACTCATCGTTACTTAAGAAAAGTCGCTGAACTTACCTCCGTTCAGTTGTATGCGACATTTTCACCACGCTGGATTCAGCGGAAAGAGAGATAGTATAGTCGTATGGCGTCACGAGTAATTGTGGGATTGCCGAGCTGTGGCGCTGCAAGCACACCGGAACTTGAATAATTCTGTAAAACGTGTGCGCGCAATATCGTATCAAAGTCAGCACGACATGCCCAATCGCCGACCACCTTACCTGCGGTCGTGAGATAAAATGAGAAGTTTTCCTGAGTAAAATTAATTTTTAGTGATGAAGAATTATTTATTCTAAGCGCCAAACGGCGTTACTGCGCATGACGGAAATGACGCATTACCCGTAGTGCTTTGCAACACTGTAGTGGGGTTTATCGCGGTAAATACAAAGACATGATCTTGGCACTGTGCTCCTTTCATATAAATTTGTTTTTATATTAATTTCTATATTTTTACTTATTTACATTTTATCATATAGATCTAACTACAGCTTGATAAACTTATATCTTTACGTAAAAAATAAGTAACAATAAATGTTTTTCTTTGAAAGATAATTTTCTTTTCAACATATATATATATTTTATAGTTGTTTTCTTTTTTATAAAATTATTTCCTTACAAAATTATTTGTTTAAAACACTACTAGATTTAAATTACAATTACACATTTGATTATTCAAACATTTATACATTTTATTGTTTTTGTAAAGGTAATACATCATAAAGGTAACAATAAAGAACAATTACTTTGGTACTTTAATGTTTATGTATACGTAATATGTAATTTATATATATCTATGTATTTAATAGAGAAGAAGATGCGGCAGGAATACATTTGATATTTTATGACACAAAGTTCTTGGAGGTCACAAGCGTAATAAAATGTAAATATTCTATCAGTCTTTTAATTTTCAACATCGTTCTTCTCGAAATCTAAAATTTCGCATAAAAAATTTTATTCTACATTTTTTACTTATTCTTTTCACAAAGAATCATCACTTTTGCTCTTGTACTAGCTGCTCTGCCGCACCGCATATAATTTTGTAGTAGTCTAAAATACATCCATGTTGATCAAAAAGTTTTTCACTTTTTTAGTGGAGTTTTTTACTTTTTTTAATTTTTACAGTTTTATAATCTACTACAAAAGCGTTACGTGATCACGTCTAGCGTCACGTAAAAACGAATCAAACTCAATAAAGCCTTTTCATCTCCTTAAAAACAATAGCGAAAATTAAAACAGAATTTCAATTCAAAAAATGAAAGAAAACTTTAAATTAATTTAAGCAATTTCTTTCCTGTAAAAAACTGAGATTTGTGGCCAATTTAACCGTTACAAGCAAGACGACTTTTAGTTTTTAAACTACAACTTTTTCATATACGCATAAAGAGTAGTTTGATAAAAAACATGATATCCATGTCATGTTTTTTATATATAGTCGCCACGATCCGATCTGTAAAGGTTAATCATTCTTATCATTTTATAACTTATAAAATGTTTTTACATTGTTTTGAGTATATACAATTTAATCTCTAATAATTATCTCTAATTTGTACTTATAAGCTTTATATTATACACTCTTATATCTATGGGATATCCCGTGAGTGTTAAAAAGTTAACTTATTTATATAGAAGCACAACCAAGAATTATCAATAATATTGCAATTGGGAAAATCATGTACACAGCCATTCGTGGCTTACAGACAGAAATTAACATGCTAATATCATCGGTTTCATCATTCTCTATGCCGTCTTTGGTCGGTATTTCAACAATTACTCTGTCCCCTGACAGAGGACTTAAAAAGAACGAGCATTCAGTTTCATTAATGCATGACTTAGTTACATTCTCATATTGGAAAGTTGGTTTATATATATCAAAAATCGCATATATGTCATTGGACACAATATCATTATCGCTATAAAAAATGTAATAATAGTAACCGTCTTCTTCCACGTTATGATTCGCTTGCGTATGTCGACCGCTTAGCAAATAGTAAATATTAGTACACATGTCAGAAGGTTCAAATTCATGAGTTAACAATATCGCTCCACCGTAACAATTGAACAAACCAGTTTCAAAACTAGAAACGGACGATATTTCGTTAGAATAAGAAGTAAAATTTTTGTCAGCATTCCCACCATGCCTGATGCCTTGATCCAACAGAGAAGGCGGCTTTATGAGTTCTCGACTTCTTTTGAATCTTTTGGCGTGCATCTTGTTTGTTTGTATCTTTTCTTGTTGTTCAAACACATCTTTCTCAGCAAGTATATGTGAATTTAATTCTTGTTTAAATTCTTGTTGTACATGCATTTTTCTTTCATATTCCTGAACATATTTTTCCCCTTGTTTTTTTTTCTTATCTTTATTTTTCTTCATCTTACGAGATCCAGTGTGTCTCAACTTTCTAGTATTATTAACGCTTTTCTGCGAATTATTTATACGATTCTGAATATACGAGGTTGCGGTATGATATAAATCTTCTAACTTTCTTTTGTAACTTGTTGCAGTGTATACTTGGGTGTTGTTATCATTAGTAATATTATTATTATTATCATTTATATTAACACGATCATCAACTATTTTTCCCAAATAACTTTTATTTATAGATAGTTCATGTGTGTTATTATTAGTATTATATATGTTAAAAGGCTCGGTTACTGTAGATTCTTTAGAATCAATTTCTTGTGCATTTGATTCATATATTTTGACTTGTCTGTTTGCACCTGGTAAAAAGATATCTTTTTGCAATGGATCCTTATTAAAATTGTGTTCCAACAGACCACAAGTGCGTAAATTTCTTTCTCCTTTTACTACTAATATTGAAGCTCCTTCAAATCTAAAAACATAAGCTGACTTATATATACATATAATACATGTACATAAAAAAATAATTTTTAATACTTTTTTAAGTAATTTAACTGTATAATTTATAATTTTATTTGTATTTTTTACCTAGAACACACAGTTAATGATACAGATGCACCTTTCAGTAAATAAAATCCCCAATATTCTAATGTATCATCTGGTAGATTCATGCTTTTTTTGAGCCGTATGTGCTTTCGTTTTGATGTTATTTCTGGTCGATGAGCCATTTGAAAAGCATTAAAAGTGCTATTCATTCGTAAAGTATGTTCCTATAAAAAACTTAGTTGTATAACTGTATATCAATAATATAAACACTTTATAACATATAATTTATATTAACACCTATATATATATGTGTGTGTGTGTGTGTGTGTGTGTGAGTGTGAGTGAGATCAATCCATATTTTCTATATATTCAAAAATTAATTAATTTTATTTAAATCAAAAGTAATATTTTATTTAAATCAAAAATAATTAATTTTATTTAAATCAAAAATTAATTAATTTTATTTAAAAAGTGATAATAATAAATAAATAAATAAAACTATATTTAAAGTAATTTATATTGATTTATATGATTATGTATATATTATATATGCAAAACAATTTTTAATAATAATATTCTATATTAGAGAATAAAAAATAAGAATAAATATGTGCAATCACAGAAACAATAAAAAATGTTAAGTGTTAAATCTTACTGAACAAAATATTGTCGAAATCCCATCGTTGATTTCCATGATATCAGATTCTGTTACAGCATATGCTAGATCTTTATAGACTATATGCCGTAGATATAAAGGAATAAATATAAGCATAGATGGAAGAATAGTTATCATTGTGCAGAAAAATAACAATTTTCTGATGCCATGCATTTTTGCTATGCCTACTAATAGTAAATAAAAAATTGACAATATTATTACTTATGTTAGTTAAGATATAATGAATTAGAGAACAGTTAGTTAAAATATAATGAATAAGCAGAATAAGCACAATATTTAAGCATATTACAAATTAATCATCTATAAGCTTTCTACTACATGTACACATATAAACATTATTGTATGTTTAAAAATATAAAATAAGTTTTTTACTCTGTGTGTTTAATCTTTATTTTATCATCTACTATTAGTAATAAACTATTTTCTTTTTGAGAAAATAAAGAGAAAGAAAACCTTGAAAATATAATTTAAGAGTTGACATTTAGAAAAGCAGTTAAATATAACCTATAATTATATGTATATAAAAACATGTGACATAAAAATATTAACATATTAAACAAAAAATATAAATTTAGTTTTAAAAACAGTATACATGCAATCAATATAAAAATTACCTTTTCATGCGTTTTAAGTTTTAGGTTATCTTGTTTAATTTTTTTAAAAAAGAAACATTGGAATTGCAGTAGGATCTTTTTTTATAAAGCAAATATAATTATAAAATCCTCTCATCTGCCAGATATATCTTCTTCACCAATATTAATATCTACTATTGTTATACACTTTTACGTTCTATGCTATATCTAGTATTTCTGGTTATGACGTAAAAAGATGTATTCTTATTTCATACTTGTAGTCAAATCAATAACAGTCGTTAGTCAACTTAATGTTTTCACATTAAAACTCTCTTGTTTACTGTTAATTTTGATATACAAGTTTGGTGACGATTCGCCTCAGTTAAGTTTTCTCTCGTTTATTCGCGATTGGTTGATCTATCATAAACCTAACCTAATCTTGTGCGTTCCGGAGATTTTAGGGTATCTCTATCTAACGTAATTATGTTCTCGAAGCTCTATTGCGATTCGACATCGTTCGACTCTCGAAATATCGAAGTACGAATTAGTTTAGATTAATATCGAAGTACGAAGTATAAATTATAATAAAAACATAATTTGGAAAATTTTGACTTTTATAAACTGCGTAACAATTTATACGACATGTAATTTTACTGCGATTCCGAGTTCTTGTCTTTCATTGTCACAATTGATTAAAGAAAAAATAGATTAGAAATTAATTATTCTCGATCTAAAGAAGAAAGAATAAAAATTTAATAAATATATTAAATTGTAATATATAAAGTTGTGCAAAATATGCGTGTTATTTTGATATCATATTCAACAGGCTGAGATGTTTTTTCAACAGCGAGTGTTTTTGTTTTGACGCTCGGAAAACCGCTCAATCCCTACTACGCAAATGTGGGCCTGCGACGCAAAGGAAAATCCAAAAGCGCAAAAGCATATAGTGGGAAATGCATGCGCAGTAAAAAACTCTACTGTGCTACTTATCATAGAGAAGTACAGTTCTTGGCTCTTGAATCAAAAGTGCTAAATATATCGATTTCGCAATATGCGTTGCTTCAATTCGAATTTTTTTTTTTTTTTGCTATAAATACAAAATCCAGAATCTATCTATTTTGTAACTACAGCAGATGTAATGTCACTATCCGTTAACGATAACGACATTAGATGTGGGCAGTTTTATAATCTGAGATGCGATGTATAGACAACGCGATTTTTCAAGCAACGATAAAATTATATAGTTCAAAGTCAAATTATTAAAAATATGTTTAAAAGACGGAGATTGTGCAATTGACAAGTAATTGCTGTTATAAACATAGTTCTTTTTATTTAATACTTTACATTGCTTTCGTTTTTCAAGAATCACGCATCACAGAACCAACCTTTGTACCATGTAGATAAAATGGAGACGATACAAAGTTAATTTTATAAACGCAAGATTTGTATTTCCATGTTTTGTTCGGTGTTTTTATAAATGTTGCACAAGATGGAAAGCACATACAACAATAACCGATTAAAACAGTCGAAAGTTCGCGTAATCAAGAGGCACGATAATGCCTCGCGCCAAGTTCACGCGTGTCTATTATTTACAGGAGAGTTATTTTATATTATAACATTGTACAAATAAATATTTACCGATTAGTAACTTGAAGAACACACGATTGCGAAAGCTAAGTAATAGTAGTAATATTATCTTATGCACAACTATCAGAATTATGTAATTTCACACTATATGTATATAGTGTAAAAAATATATATTGTGTATATATGTACGTATATGTACATCTATAGTATATATATATATATATATCGAACGAATAGCAGATACGAATTACTCACAGTTCTAAGCAGAAACACGAACAACTAGCTTGGACAGTTCGAATTATTCGATTACTTTATAATAATTAAAGATTGTAATAATAGGTAAAGAGAAAGAAACAAACAAATTTCTTTATCGTCTACTTGTATACATATATATATATATATATATATATATAATTCGTCAAACAGATTCGAACTCTCCGAACAATTGAACCTCTGAGCAATTCTTAATTAATTAAATTCGAACGTTTCTAAAATTTCCGAGCACTAACACACATATAGAAGCACATAAGTTATAATTTATTTATAAAAGATATCGCACATATGTGAGTGTATGTTGTTTCTGTTTGTGTGTGCATAGTTTGTATGTATATACAAACGTGTGTACAATTTACACAAAAAATATTGAAAATTAAAAAATTTGCTAATTTTATTAACTGCTAAATCATAAAAAACCGTGTATCACGCACATATACAAACTTTTCTATTTTACAATCATACAATTACAAACATCTCCCATACGTTATCTAAATATATCTCACAATAGTCCGAGATTGCAGAGAAATAGCGCTCGCACAATAAATAACAATTGTCACCGTTTTATAAATTACAAAGTTAATCGTCATCAGTACTCTTTTGATACACTGCGCCGAACTTGCTCATGTACTTACGTACGAAGTCTTTCGCTTTATGTTTAACATTTTCATTACACTGCAACTCGTCCACACTTTTACAGTGCTTTAATTCTTTTGCTAGTACAAAGTGTGTTAACTGTAACAGATTGTACAATCGTTGAAGAAAAGTGTTCACAAGACATTTTGGGATTAATTCATTAGACGCAACGTACCTTTCTAGCTAGATGCTTAAAATCTTCAGTATTCGTTATTCTGCCTTGCTTGCAATCAGTTTTTCTGTATGGATTCAAGAAGTGAACCATCACATTTGCCATGTTTGTCCTAAATGCATCTTTAATCTTTCGTTCAGATGTAGGAGACATTTCGCCTGATATTGGTATCGATTGTTTGCTCAGTCCATGTCGGGAATGAGTCTTCACTTTTGTGCTTCGTCTGTGTTTTCTCAGTTGGTCTTTCAGTTTTGCTCTTTCCTTCTGTCGCCGTAGTTTTTCTTTTATTTCTTTATAAACTTTAGAATCAATACGGTCTTCTTCCCTACGTGGCTGTAAAATAATGATATATATACATATTGATTGATTGGAAATATAAAATTTTCATGTATTAAAATTAAAAAATTTTATATGATGGAAAACCTAATATATATTTTTTGTGAATTATTGCAATTTATAATTAATTTTAAATCTATTATTTGTTAAAAAAAAAACACTTACACTAATAATTCTTTCTTGGACCAATCCATCTCTTCTTTTTTTAGACTCAGGAAACGGTAACGAACTTGCGGTCAAATTAAGATTACCTACTTTTTTAGTTATATTTGGTTTAGACGCACTCACAGTATTTTCTGATACAACGTTACTCATTTCCATATCATCGTTCTTTTGATCCTCGTTATGATCATCATCAATATCTTCGTCATCTTCATTCGATGAACTGGATTCTTCACTAGATTCCGAAGTAGATGACGAGTCCGGTTGTACTCCGATATGATCGGGTGGTGGAGGTAACCATTGTGATATTCTTTCTTTTACATGATAATAGTAAGTTCTACCTCTGCTGTCTACTGCACTTTTCCATTTTGGTGGTAGATCTATTGGTGGAATTTCAGGTTGCGGTCGACTCGTAACACTTTCCACGGGCGTAATGTTCGAAAACTGTTGATCTGCAAATTTTATTTATGCAATAATGCAAAATTTATGTAGAAAAAGTTGTATGACAAATATATGTATACATATATGAGATATTTCTATATAAAAAAAAAACTAAACTATTTGAAAGAGATAGTTGTCCTTCGGGATACGTCTGCGGGTGTGAAATCAAAGAGTAAGATGTTTGGTTGAATCCAGGTGCTTGACTTAAAGAATATGCTACAGGTGGCACACCAGAGGGAATTCCAGTTGACATGTCAGGTGTTGACGGTAATACGTGAGGACTTTGGCCTATTATACCGGTAGATTGAGGACCTTCTACATATACAGAAGTGCACTGTTGCGCTACGTCTCCTCCATCTACAAAAACATTATTCAAATACATTTTTCTTAAGAAAATATATATTATACATACGTATTTTATATATATAAATTAAAATAAAATATACATAATACTAACAAAACAAAAAATTTTGTTATAAATAATTATATATATTTAAACTGACCTTGAGAAGAATAATGTTGCCATTGACCCAATGTCGGATTATAAAACACAGGATAACCAGTTTGTGGATCAACCATGGCAGTGGTATGAGGATCTATACCCAATGCTAAGCATCTATTCTCATGTTCTTGCCACAATTCTTGTTGTTGACGACGTTGTCTTTCCTCTTCTTCTTTCGCAACTTTCAATGCGAATAATTGCCTACGCTCATACTTTGTCATACGTGGTATAGGAACTAGGCTACTCCGTTCTTCTACTCTTTTATCTTTTGTTCTGCCATATTCTGTTTCTGGCGATTCTCGACCACGACGTCTGTCACTACGTTTCTCTATTTCATTCCGATTGTATCTATCAGATCTATGTCTGGAAATTCATAAAATTAATTAACAAATTACATATAGAATATTTATCTGTTTATCTGTTGCATAGATTGTTGAATACTGTAAAAAATTTATTATTATTATATAAGAATTATATACCTATCGTATGACGTGCTTCTCTTCTCTTCTTTTTCAAGTTCTTCTCTATATCCCCGATCTGCAACAAAAATGAAACATTAATTGTTAATTAGGAATTCAATTTTCTTAAACATTATGGATCATAAATATTATGGATATGGAAAATAACCTGCTTCTCTTTCGTGCTCCTTCATTTGCTCAATTCTTTCTTTTTTTGGTATTCTAAAAACTTCTTTTAAATTCGACCATTCAGCCAAAAGGCTAGAAGCTAAATCAGGAATAACATTCTGCTCTATAATTTCTAATTTAGCTTCATTAATCGGTAAACAACTTTCGGCATTGTTATTATGCTTATCTGGAATGTCATTCAGATGTTCATCAGGACTTCTCTTCTCGTTGCTATCAGAGGTACTGTTTGAGTCTTCGCAAATCGTTTTCGATTTAATCTGATCATCTTCTGGGGAATCGCCATTTGGAGAAAGATACAATCTTTTTGACCATCTTTCAACTACCCCATATATTTTGCTATCTTTTAACATTGTTTTATTCGGTATTGGCAGTGTATTGAGAGTCTTTAGAACTTCCAAACGGAATTGTTGAGCTTCTTCTGATTCGTTCGTAGAGATATCCATCACATAACTCCAAATCAAACGTAAACCGTGATAGTCCAAGAACAATCTTCGACAAGGTTGTTCGCCATCTTGTATAAGACGTAACAAGCGCGTTCTGTGTTCTAACTCTCTGCTACGAACCATTAATCTACTCAACGTTAGCGTATGTGCACGGTTTTTCAAACCGCCCAAACATAATTTGTCTATTTCTTCTTCCAACTACGAATAAAAAATAAAGATTACATTTACATTATTAAAAATACAAGGAATTACTTTTGCATTAATCATGTCATATGTGATATCACTTAATTGTAGAAATACACTTACATCCTCATCTTCCATATAATCGGTAGGTTTCTTTTCTTCCTTTTTCTTCTTGGTATCTTTTTCACGTTTTTCCTTCTTTTCAATCTTTTCCTTTTCTTCTTCAGGTGTTTCACCTATCCAACCTCGGCAGTTTGGCGCCTCACAATAACATTTTTGAGCTTCTTTGCTAATATTTGAACATGTATATAAATAGCATAATAAAAATTTATATTTGTATATATATAATCCATGTAAATAGATAAACAGTAACTAATTTTTACTTTATTTTGACAAATACGTCATTAAGAAACATACCCATAACGTTGAAAATGATAATCAAATGTGATTTCTTCACCCGCAGCTATCAATTTTGTATTAAAAAAACCTATTCGTAATTCTCCATTTACTGTCCACTAAAAACCATTTGTTCAATTAATAAAACATATGCATTTTAATATCAAGAAATTATTTTTGTCTTGTTGCATAAAATCTAAACTTACTTTTTGTGTTTCCGCGTTTGGATCACAACTATGATTGATAAATCGGGATATATTTCCTTTCATGGTAGCATCTATAATCTGATCTGATTTCAATGCCATAAAATAGTAATGTTTATTTTTGTCTTTGGAATATTCTTTTGCCCGACGTTTAAAATCTTTTGGATCTACCACTTCACCCACATATTCCATTATAAACTCACCCCTAAAAAAACCAGTACAAACATATAAATTTTTTACATTTTATATGTGTGAGTACATATTTTTTTCATCTACTATCCAAAAATCTTTTTATTTCATTTACTTGAAATATATAAAATAATAAAAGTTTGCTTACGCCATTATATCGGTAACAGCGCGCAATCCAAAACCTTTTTTCTCTGTTCGAAACACTTCACATTTAGCATATTCACAATTTTGAAATCTTTTATTTGTACATCTGTCACCTACTACACATCTAGGTCCACTGTAATAAACAAAAAACATTACTATTTTCAGTTAATAATTAGTTTTATTTTGCTATTTCTATTTCAACAGTGTATAAGTATAAATGATAAAGTAAAATGGCTAATGTAAATAAATGCTTACCATTCTATCATGAGAAGTCTATTAAGACAATCTTCTCCACAACCATGTTCACCTCTCTCAATATCTTCTTCAGTTAAAAAACAATCACATACCATTCTTTTAGTTTCTTTATTTGTATACCTATAGTAACCAAAATATGAATATCTTGTATATCTTGCATGTTTAAAAAATATAATAATATTTACATAAATAATAAAAACCTTTAATTTTGTCTATATAAATTTCTTTCATATTAATAATTAATCTCCGATTAAGTAATTATAAGTAATTATATTTAATTATCAATTTTCTATTTACCTTTCAGTAAGATACAAGTTTTCACGCAGATGTTCAAATTGACTCAGTCTTTCCTCCATTTCTCTATTTTCCGCTTCAAGAACCATTGGTAAAGGAATCTTCGCACCTATAGTTTTTGGAATTTCTACTAATGAACAGTTATTTGATGTCACTGATGCATCTTGTTCTGTTTCTGATTTTATATTCGTACTATTAATATTATCTTTTGATTCCAATGATGTAGATTCTGCTGTGATCATTGGTGCGCAATTTTCTAATTCAGATGACGCTATAGATGTCATAGGAGCGATGACAGAAACAAATCCTGCACTTGATCCACCCATTTCAAGCTCACTTGATCTTCGCCATCGAGATTTCACTTTAACTGGCTTTGAAGAATCAGAATCATATCCTGTAGTATTATAACTAGCACTTAAAGGAGCCGAAGTATCAATTGGCGTTGATATTTTGGCAGAACTAGTTTCCTTATCGCATTGAATCTCAGAATTCATCTTTACTTCCTGCGTAGCTGAAGGATTTACATTATTTATTACTTTTTCTTTTTCTTGCTGAGGAGTGATTTTCAAATTGTCAGCATTAAGTTTCGTAACCAAGCCACGTCCACGAGATCTGAAAAAATTTATTTTTTGACATTTAAATTTTTAGCTGAATTTAGAAAAATAAACTTAAGCATCAATTTGAGCTGTTTTTCCACTTCAATGATCCGATTTATCTTAAATGTTGTACAGGATTTTTCAATTTAAAACAAAGATAAAAAACCTTGAGATAAATTGAAACATAGACATCTAGAAAATTTTGCCAAGTCCTGATTTATTTTTTTACGATGCTTAATTAATTATATATTAAACACTCCATCGCGTTGTATTACTACTTCTTGGCACTAGTAAGTTAAACTACAATTAATGATTCTTAATTAAGTATCATAGAGAAAAACAGCTTATCTCGATTTTTACTAAAAACTAACGTGTAATTATCAGATGAAATTATCAGAAAAATATCTTATAGAGCTTATTTATCATATTAAAAAAAAGAGTTCAATAGTATTTATTACATTTAGTTCAAGATAAAATTCTTTAATTTCATATACCTTTGTTTCATTAATCCAATCTTAGATCGAATTCTACTACTTCGTCTTACACCTGAACTATTCGAGCCACTTTCAGAACCAGTTGTATCCGTGCTGCCACTACGACCTCTGAATTCGACTTTTTTGTCAATGCTACTAGCCGTTTTTATATCAGGTTCCTGTCTTTTACCATTGCTAATTGATAACAATGTGTCGTTACTATTTTCACTACTACTGCACAATTTGTCATCTGCATCTTTGTTGTTATCTCCTTCGCTATCTTGATATTCATCAATAACTGGTAAATGTTCAGTATTCTTCTCCTGACTTATATTTATTATATCCTGTGAAATTTTCGATTTTAGAGAAACTCGATCTGCACATTGTATTTTGTCATTGCATGAATTAGATTTTAAGATATCTTGGTCTTGACTTCGAATAACGTTATTTGATCCTGACAATATCTCAGAAGGACTGACAGAATTCAGATGGTGCAACTGCTCCATTTTGTCTAATATTGACGAACTGCTTTCATCATCCATATCCACAGGTGGCATTTTTTCCGTAGGAAAAGAAATTTGTATGAGAGAGTCACTGCTGTCCACACTAGAGAGATCGTTCACCAACTTTTGTATTTCTTTTGAACATTCATTTATTTGCATATCTGCCAATTTACTACCTATTTTACAATATGTATCTTCTTTTGATGAATCAGCACACATATTGTTTCTTTCTAAGTGTTTATTTTCTTGCTTACTAATTTCTTTCTCAGCAGAAAAGCCATGATTGTCTTTAACAGAATACATATGTATTTCATTAGAAACTGATTCTGAATCTCTTCTCATCTTGTCACATATTGGTTTGTTGCTTTTGGTTTGTTTCTTACCACTCCGTTCTCCCAATACTATTTTCTTTTTATTAATATAAGGTTTATCTGTATTGAAATCTGTGTTACAATTTTCACTTTGACTTACAGATTCATCTTTGTGTAAATTTGATATGGACTTTTCCAATTCATCTGTATATATATTATTAACAGTTTTTGAAGTAACATAATAATCATTGTTTAAAATATTTCTTGAGTTGGAGATCACGGATTTAGCACCATCTTTAGTTTGTATAATAAAATCCGTAAATTTTTTGTTTTCTATATCCGGTTTGTTTACAAGTAGTACTTGATCAACCATAACATTATTCTGTGTCAGAGAATAACTATTGTTAATAACATTCTCTTCTACTTCCATTTCTTCACAAATTATTGTTTCTTCTACAACATCTTCTGACCACATTTCCACTTCATTTGATATAGATGTAGAGGCAGATAAAGATTCATTGTTTAGTTTTGGAGTACCAACAATGGCCTGTATGTCTTCTGGTTTAAGTTCTTTTTCATTGATTATGCTATCTATGTTGTCTTGACTGTCACTCTCACCAGTATCTTGCTTGTATTGAGAAATGTAGTTATTTACAATAATGCTATCGTTAGAAATAACTTTATGTTTGCTATGCTTTTTGTGATGATTTTGACTTTTCTTAGATGTAACTTGGCTACAACTTTCACTGACAGACTTGAAGTCATCAGAACTATTTGAAGATGTTTGTGTAATGTCCCCATTTAATTTTCTTTCTTCTAGCTGCTTCTTAGCTATTTGTCTGCTTGACTTACGTACAGGTACATTTTTATGCGATGTTTTTTCAGATGTTTTTACTTCGGTTTTGCGTCTGCGTCCCATTTTGATTCCATATATATTTCTCAGTCTAGAATAATAAAAATTAACGCTCGTATAATTTAATGCAAAAATACTGATTTGTTCCTTTATATTGCTTCTTATATGTAATAATTGCTCCTTATATGTAATAATTGTATAATATAATTATTATTACATTGTTCTATTAATACTGTTAATATCATATGGATCAATTTTTTGTAATAATAATCCTAAAGATTATAAAATATAATAAATTATACATATGATAAAATTGCTATTGTTATAAATAGAAATCTATATATTGTAAGCATATACATTTAAAAAATATATATACATATATATATACATACACATAAAGAATTCTTTATATATATTCTTTATATATATACATATACATAAAGAATGAAAAGAATTATTGTTTGTGACATAAAGTATAAAAGCTAGGAAGTAAAGAAGTATCAAGGTCAATATTCTTCAACACAATTTGCCTTGCTTGTTTTTTATAGCTCTTTGTATGTCATATAACAAATGTAGACTAATCTCGGTTTATCCCTCACCCTCACAGGAAAGATTTAGAAAATTTGATTTTTTTATAAAAAAATTATACATATAATGCATACGTGTTTCTCATAATTTTCTAATAATTTCTAGACTTTCCACAGCGCAGATTCAATCAATTGGACTTATAAAACAGACTTACAAAGCAGAAATCATCAATAGCTATTTATGAGGAGATAACTGACATTGCATCTGTACAAGTGTGCATCTATTTAAATTGAAAAATGAGAGAAACACACAGTTTACTCACCATATGTTTTTCAAACTACATTTAGCAATTCCAAAGTAAAATGCATTTTGCTTATGCTATACTACCAATATTTATCTCTCCAATTAAGTACTGTTTCAGTTTTCCAATTTACCGACATAACTGGAATACAAGACAACAAATTCTCAGCGATAAGTCGCTGAGACGACTACATATAACATTCGAATCCAAATATCATTAGAGTTGTGTGTTTCGACGATGCACAATCGTAGCACGCTGCAACATTGATATCCATTTTTGTCAATGTGGATTTCTGATGAATAGCCTGAAAATAACTGAGATAACTCTGAGACGTTCTTTACCTTTAGCAATGAACGAAATTCTGTAATCTTCTAGGTGACGAGTCCTGTTCCACGTTAGTTTCTGTAATTTTTGTTCGGCAGACATGCGTATCGGAAAAAGCACATTCCATCAAAAAGCGAAGAGAAGTCGTGCAGGAAAATGTATACCTTCAGCACACATCCTAAGCGTGTACACCGTCGTCACTGGTCGTCAGTGAGCATCGTTTCCTTAGATCTTGTATACTTCACCGCACTGTCTCACTGTCGCAAATAAAACCAGCGCTGTTGACGAGCAACAATAGAAATACTGTAAACGATAAATTCATACTTCGGACTTTACTAAGTGTCAGTTTTACTATCCAATAGAATTACTTGTTTTTTAGAGATAACCATTTGTATCATGAATCCCTAGAAACAATATATTTTCTATTGGATACTGAAGTAATAACTTTTGCTTCTCATGTCTTGAAAAACGGCACACATTTCATTAGTTGTTACTGTGCGTACGATAGAACTTGGTAAGCCAATCAAATAGCGTTTTTGATCGGTCAAGTTAAACCGCTCCCGGAACGATTACTGACATCAATTTGGCAAATATTTCTATAAATTTTTATTTAAAATATTTTTAATTGTTACGAAAATTAAGTATACAAAACTATCGGCTTTAACATTAGCACTAAATTTTAAATCAATTTCAGATTGGTCATGACGTTAGAGATATCAGAGAGAAAACTGAGAGCGGCCAAGATCATATGAGAAACTGTACTAGCTTTACCGTTCTCTAAGCCAGCGCACTGTCCACGAGTGGTACACATTAGCAACTACGTAACCATGTCATTAAGCGACTTGTCGGTGCGTACGGCACAAATGAACATGGTTCTATTCCGTGATATGTCCACAAGTTGCCGTCCTATTCTGTGCTATGTGCACGAACAAACAAAATAAAAAAACAAAACCAACTTATTTCCTTTTTTGAGGCATGTGATCCTTTAAATTTACTTTAAATTTACTTGTAAAGAGTAAATTTACTTAAATCATCCCATTACACTTTACCAATAAAACCGAGAAACAAAACCGCAATTTTTCAAACAAACGCGTTTAAATGCAAAACTCAAGGCCTTCCAAGCCGAATATCAAAATAAAACTATTTGTTACTCTTAGAGCTCGTTAAGACGCATTTAACCATGTGGTCATAATCCCGATTATGTCATTTTTTCCCTTTTGCTGTGCTAGGTGAAAAACGCATTTAAATGCAAAAATCAGTGCCTTCCAGGCCGAATATCAAAATAACACTTTTGTCGCTCCTAGAGCTCGTCAAGACGCATCAAACCATGTGGTTTTAATCGCGATTATGTCATTATTTCAATTTTGTTGTTTAGCATGAAAACTATTTGTTAAATATATACCATTCGGAATTAAAATATAATTAAAGAGAAAACCAGTTTTCAAGATATTTTATTTTCAAAAATATAATAAATAGTCTTTTTACAATGAGTTATTTATTGATAATAACTATGGTATTTCTCGCGATGTTTGCTTTAGAAATTTGTCGAGTATACGCAATTATATATTAGTCAGGATGTGAACCTAACCGACCCAGATGTACACTTAACCAATCAAACTGTGAACTTACCCGGTCGAAATATCAACCTAACCGACTCAAATGTAAACCTACTTGGTCAGGATGTGAACCTAACCGACTTCAATGTGAACCACACCAGTCAAACTGTGAAACTAACGCCTGTTTTCTCCAACGTCGTTCAAAATGTGAACTGAGTTTAAACTCCGATCACTGATATTTTCTGTTCCACGAAAATTTTAATGAAAGTT
>QVNW01002520.1:0-17335 GCA_014825475.1 Pseudomyrmex flavicornis
AATAAGTTTTGTTGTAATATTAAGAAATTTGAATACGTGTGTAATATTTTGTCATAAGATATTGACATATACCTTTGCAATATATATATGTATATATATATTTGTATATATATGTATGTATATATATATATATATACATTGTACATATATATACATATATATATGTGTGTATATATATATATACATTTGTATATATATGTATGTATATATATATATATATATATGTATACATATATGTATATATATATTTTAATAATTTCACACATTATATATGATAGCTTTTCTTATCTTTTAAAGAAAGATAGAAAATATTATTACTTGTTGACAAAATTATTTATAGCTTACACCATTTCTGGCTTCAAAATGTACTGCCGATCTCTTGATCAAGATTTTTTCTGTGTTGTTTTTTTCAATTTGCTTTATGATTAAATTTAATATGTTTTTTTATCAATAGTAAAACGGTAAGTGTGTACAACATTTGTTATCTCTTTATTCTAACGAATAATTACGCACATCTAATTTTTACATATAACACAACAAATAACATCTCTCTGTCTATAACATATACTGTCATTGATATGTTAATTTTTAAAACAAATGAAATAATCAAACATCATTTTTACAACAGCTACAGTACTTAATAGATCAGTTTCAATGGATTTTTAATACTTTGAAAGAGAACGAAGTGATCATCATAGATGACTACGGAAACATCGCAAGACGCTATACGATAGGATTAATAAGTAATTATTATAATGAATAAATTATCAGATGCTTATTTTATATTAAATTTAACTTACGTCTATTGTAATTCGTAGTACTTGCCGTTACTGTTCCATCTAGTTTGGTCATTAGTAATTTATGCGTGAAACTTCTCTGCGTTAATTCAATGGAAAACAATTCCGTACAACAAAACCAGCTGATAATTACGGCTTACTTTATCAATCAAAATAGATATTCCTCTTTCGCGTTACTGCACATGATTTTAGTCATCGGCATAGGAATTTTTGTTGCTGTAGCAACAGGGTCAATGCTTATTGCGTATTTCCACTATACTTGCGCACTGCTTAGAATTGCAAGGTGAGAAAATAAATGTAAACCGTTATATTTAGAAAATATAACACACAAAACATATACTAAGAAATATATTTTACAAGCATTTTAAAAATATAGAAGATTTATGTACAAAATTTTTGTACATAAATTTATTTAAAATCTGTTGTCTCTCTAATTTAGATACTTAATTTTTAGATACTTAATTTTTAGATACTTAATTTTAATCGTAATTCTTTAACTGATGAAATTATTTAATTGATTAATTATTTTCTTTAGTGTCCGTATTGAATACGCCATATTCATCGAAAAGCTATGTGGTTCGTATATTTTAGTGAATAATGTGCATGTGTACTTTATTATCCTGATAGAAAAACATTTATAAAATTATGCGACAAAATCTTGCGACAAAAATTGTGATGTGCAATTATATAGATATATTTAAAAAAAAAATAGATGTAAGAACATTGATCTTTTATAAAATATATGTAGTTGTTTGCAAAACTAATTTCCAAATACTATTTCGGCAAAACACTACCGATATAGCGAATCATCTTAGCAGTATATTTTCAAAATTAAATTTAAAAAAAAATTGTTCAATAATTAAGAAAAAACTTTCAGCTATGTGATGTTTAAAACATGTAGAAATGTTGAAATTGCACATGAAGAAATCAATTTACTATATGTATATGTTTAGAGAAGTGCAAAATGACTCCTAAATTATAATCTAGAAATATTGCAACATGAATCATTGCACATTATTATATGCACATTATATTTTGTATTATTTACAAAATGTTATTCTGACAAAACTGTTGCGTTATGGCAAATCGTCTTAATGCAATTATTGCATAGTTTCGTTAATTTATGATGCCATGGTTTTGCAATATTTTCACAATTTTCTTATTGGAGTAGTAATCATTTTCTGATTTTAAAGGTTGAGTACATATCTTATGCGCAAAGTAGAGACATCCTTTTTATTTTTAATAATATTTGGAGTGCTTGCTTTGAGTCTCAATATATGTCGAGTAAGTTTTTAGTTGTTTGCATATTTACAGTTTACAATATAGTTAAACATGTGTGAATTGTGAATCTAATGCCTAATATCTAATGCTTAATTACTCAATATTCATCTTGTTTTCTTAGATATTTCAGATAGAGTTATCTATATGCAACGTTTTCGAACTGTTACTTTATTCTATTCTTGCACTAATTTGTTTTATGTACATATTAATTTCCAATGTTATTGGTCAGGAAGTTATAAATCACTATAATGACGTCTTTGAATCTGTGTACGAACAATTTTTGGTGTACATTTGTATTCTTCACCTAATACCGATAACAAACTCTAGATCAATATGTTCTACATGACGCGTACACATCTATGCACATATATTTTCTGGAAGTATTTTTTACGCACTTATTAAGTTATCTGACATCACGTGTAGATATGGAATCTCGTGGTACTTATTACCTCTACATCTACAAAAAGTAATATTGCTTTTATTGCAAAGGGGAAACAAAGCGTTTGGTTTGAATGTCGGCGGATTATTTGTAGCATCCCTGCAATGTTTCTGCTCGGTATATAGAACACATTCTATAAACAATATTTTACAATATTACACTTGTTATATTTGAATATCACACAAGAAATGTTAACAATCGTTTGTTATATGTTGCAGTTGATAAACGCATCTATGTCTTACATTACCGTGATGAAGTCTACGAGATAATCTGTCGCATACATTATCACTTACGATAAATTGTGCGGTTGTACGAAGAGACATAGTTGGACATAGTTTCTCTTAATATACTTCTTCTCTCGTTTCGAAATAGGTTTGATTAGTTTTACGTAGAAGTATGTTTTTTAAACTTGTAGAATAACAATTAATAATCAAGAAGAATAATTCTTCGGGCTCTGAAGTCTTTAAACTAAGAAATTAAATGAAATCCGGTTATATAAGAGCCATTTGCAGGATTTTATGCAGAAATAAACTTATATATATATATATATATATATACATATATATACGTCTTTTTAAATATATTTTTTAATTTTTTTCTTCAATATAGGATGCTAGATTTGCACCACATATACTCCGTATATCCTCCTGATTAATTTTTAAAATATTGCGAAAAAACTCCGTAGCCAGAAGAATGCAGAAGTGATATTTTCTAGTTATATCTTTATACATATATACACATATCTCTATACATATATATATCTCTCTATACATTTTGTTTAAAAAATAGAGAATTATACGCATATAAAATTGTTATTTATTTATTCGTCATACTTGACAAACAATCGTTCGCATCTCTCTACAAGATCAAACGTATCTTACGAGTATGTACAGTAAAGTGATTCATGTAACTTTACACCTTCAAAAAAAGAACGCACTGCGCTTGCGTGACTTTTACACCTTCTCTTACACTTTCTCTCATGCGTATCATTTTGATGAGAAAAGAACATCTGGAAAATTTGTTTTAATGTGCTATTGATTTAATTAATAGATAGAAGAGTTCAAGCAAAAGGCATTTATATTGTAAACGAAACAGTTAATTTAACATAATGCTACAGTTACACCACTATACCTGAAAAAAGAGAGAATATTTTCTCAGGTGTGTGAATGTTACCTGAAAAATAACCACCTCATTTAAAAAAGTGCAGTTACGCTGCATTTATACTATTCTAATAGCTGATATTATGTTTCAGGTGTGTCTATAAAGACTTGTTATAATATTTATATTTTTACACGCACATACACAAGATGCTCGATAATGACATATCACCAAACCTTTTGTATATATATATATATATATGTAATCATTTATAATATATTTTAAAACCTAAATTATGTCATATCATATATGTAGATTCCACTTTGTGTGAAAAATCAAAAACCTATGTGGAATTTTTCAAAATAAAAAATATTTAATATAAAAAAAACTTGGCGCGGCTGCACGGTAGTAAGAGCCGTTCGCTAGATGTTTTATCAGACTAAGTACGTACAAGAAATGTAATAGGAATATTTATATCATCCGATAGTTTTTACTGTTGTGTGAGATACGTTAATTAATCATAAAAGTAATCGTAAAATGTTAAGCAATAAGTTAAAGTTTTAAAATTGTGGACTCCTAAATGACAAGGTATAATTTAAGTTATAGCTTATTATGTTAGCTTACTACGACATTTATTATACAGAATTATTTATAATAAAAATGATGTTTGCAATAAAATATTGTTATTCCTTTAAATTTTTAACTCTATCACATTTATTTTTAATAATTTTTCGTAACCACATTTATGTAATATATTTCTTTCTGCCTGAATATAATGGTAGTTTAAAAAATTGTAAGAAATAATTCTTTTCACTGTTTTGTCTGCTACTTCCATTGCCTATCTTGTAGGAGTATATTTGACTGCGTTATACACGAGATAATTCGCTGATAAAAATTATGAATGAAACATAGATTATAATTCCTAACCAAACAAGTTTTCTTAAAAATCTTTGATTATTATTTATAAAACAATAAATCATTGTCTAATTATTGTAGTAAATTTTGAGGTACTTTCAGTATCGCTTACATGCTGAAAAATTATTCAATATTGGCCGCCCTTGAGCGGCCATTTTGAGCGACGTTCGGAAACACTCACGAGCGTTATTCTATCTTTGTTTTATATCTAATGAGCAAGTGGAGATGACACCGGCGAAAAGCCGCGTAGTGTGTACGTGTGTACTCGGCGCTTCGGTCCATGGTGGGCGCGTATTTTGTTCGAGTCCAGCTTCATGTTTTTAAGCTGTCTTCTTCTTCTGTTCTTTGTTGACTCTGATTTGGTCATCAGTTATGAGTTTTTCCATACATGAATCACATGTCGTCATGTGCAACAACGAGCGTGTGATAATATACAATGTTGACAGTGACATCGAAACCTTGGTGGATCTGCCCGATCTTGAGTCGAGCAAAAAGACAGACCTTCACAACAACGTGGACATCGAGACTTATCACATGGTAACGTCCGTGACGTTTTCGAGGGACGGGAGATACTTCGCGGTTTGTACCAATCGCAAGCAATTGTGTTTGTACGAAACGAAGGACTCGAAACTCCTGTCAAATCGAACGCTCGCCAGATCTGCGAGCAGAGTGCGATTCTCACCGAATAACGATATTGTGATTGCCGACAAGGCCGGAGATGTTTATCTATTTTCTACCGATTCACCGCCGGCGGCGGAAAGCAAAACTCCGATTCTGGGACACTTGTCGATGCTCCTCGATGTTCTCGTCACGCAAGACATGAGATATATCTTGACTACTGACAGAGACGAGAAGATCAGGGTTTCCATGTTTCCGAATTGTTACAACATTGTGTCTTATTGTCTGGGACATGCGAAGTTCGTGACGAACATCACAGAGTTGCCTCACGACAAGAGCATTTTAATATCGTGCGGTGGCGATGGAGTTTTCAAATTGTGGGACTACAAACACGGGACTGAACTGATGTCTGTGAATTTTTGTGATAAAATATCAAAATGCGACATCGAGAAATTCAATCAGAATCTTCGCAACAATCATTACGACGAGTCCGTGGACGTATTGCCCGTTAAACACTTGCGAGCGTCTTGTCTCAGTGAAAAAGAATCTTTGATTATTTTGAATTTTTACAGTAGTAACGTGTTGTTAGTTTATATTGTTAGTAGTAACAATGAAACAACAACACAGTTAACGGCGAATTATTTGGAGTCTGTAACCACAGAAGCTGAGCCAGTAGAATGTCTTCTGCGCAAACAAGATTTGTGGGTATTGACAGACCTGGGGCTACAAGTGTACAAGTTCCAAAACAATAAATTTGTAGTTCACAATAATCTAAGTTGTACATTAGACCGTCTTAATAATCTGTGGCAAATGCTGAAAAATACTGCTGTCAGTCAAAATATGTTTCCAATTTTATACAAGAGAACGTACGACAATGTGCAGGAATATTTAGAAAGGAAGAAACTTCGTCTTGCAAGCAGTATAGAATAAATTATAATACTCTCACACACAAGTCATTACAAATATTACAAATGCGATCATGTTTTTTGTTATTTTTTCTAAAACATGCAAATAAACATCTACAATGATTGAAATCAAAAATAAAGGTTGTATATTTTACATCAATGATCTTTGAGTTTGGTATTTTCTTTTGACTGGTATCGTACAAGTTTGCTAATGTAAATGCGGCTGGATAGACTTTTACAGAAATGTAAAATAACAATTTCATTAGGGAAATAGAAATGACGTAGCAAAGTAATATTGCGTGATCCAAATCTGGATCATACAGGGATTGATGGACACTTTGGTGTGTCAATTTTTGAGTGTATAAAATAGTTTAAACAAACTTATCACATTACACAGGCTTATAATCTAGTTTAGATTCGAGTTTCTTATTGTCAGAAACCTTCCTCACAGCTTTCATGAAATCCTCTTGTATTACATATTCTCGTTCTAATCGTATCGCAAACAGGCCAGCCTCTGTGCATACGTTTCTCAGATCAGCACCGTTGAATCCATCTGAGAGTTTCACTACTGCTTCATAATCTATTTCATAAATAATAGGTACGTTTGATTAGTAAAAAAAAAAAAAAATACACTAAAATATATAATCTAAAAAGTAGAATAAGTTACTCACCAATTTCACCGTGTTTAGCAATTGGCAAGGCGTGAATCTTCAAAATTTCTAAACGTGCTTGCTCATTAGGTAACGGTATTTCAATTTTTCTATCGAGTCTTCCCGGTCGTAATAGCGCAGGATCCAAAGTATCAGGTCTGTTTGTAGCCATTATCATTTTAACCTGACCCAAGGAATCAAATCCATCCATCTGATTTAGCAACTCCATCAGAGTTCTCTGGATTTCTCGATCAGCGCTTGTACCTTCAGAAAATCTGCGGCCACCTGTGTAAAAAAAAAAACAAACAATTTTATATAAAAAAAATTACTCGGATATGGGGGTCTTCCCGGGTTCAATTGATAAAAAATCAAATCGTTGATAACAATCGGCCAGTAGGAACCGGACACACTTATCGTCTTTTTTTGCAAACAAGACCCTGCATCCGGTTCCTACTGGCCGATTGTTATCAACGATTTGAAATTTTATATAAATTTTCACTTCCATCTCAACTTTTGGAGTTTTATTTTTTGTTATAAAAACGTACTCACCAATAGCGTCAATTTCGTCCATAAATATGATACAGGGTTGGTGATCCCGAGCATAATTAAACATCTCTCTGATCAATCTGGCCGACTCTCCAATATATTTATCAACAATTGCACTCGAAACAACCTTTAAGAAATTTGCATCTAACTGGCTAGCAACGGCTCTTGCCAGCAATGTTTTTCCAGTACCTGGAGGACCATACAACAAGCATCCCTTGGGAGGAGTGATGCCAACTCTTTGAAAAAGTTCCGGATTTAATAGCGGCAGTTCTATAACTTCGCGCAGTTCGCGTATCTGTTCGCTCAAACCACCGATCGCAGAATACTTAACATCACCGGGATCTTCATGGGACATATTGTAAACTAAGGGATCGACCTAGAAAACATTGAGAATAAATGTTGGAAGGCACGGAAAACAAATTGTCTAAAGTAAGAGAAAGTTAAAGAACAGTTTTTTTTTTTTTTTAAACAGAATTAGCACATTGTCTTACCTCGCGTGGTAAATAGCGCATGATTGTAAGAGTTGTCATATCTAAAGCAACTCTAGTTCCGGACTTCAATTTGTTTTTGTCCAACTGACGGCGACATCCAACAACGTAACGTGGACCATTTGTTGCCTTTACTATAACTAAAACAATAAATAAACTGTAGTTTATATATTACAAAGAAAATGTTTTTTATTTTGTACTTACACTTCTCTTCGGTGAGCTGTTTCAATACTTCTCCAACAATCTATAAAATTCAAAGTATAAGATAAATTAAAAATATAAAATAAACACGAGCAATGAATGCGATTATGAATTATGACGTTTTAGAAATAGATTTACCTGTCCAACACTTTGTAATGCCTTTAGATCGTTTTCAGACTTGTCATACTGCTTTGTCAGATCTTTGAGATGTTCTCTCACTGCAAAGAGCAAAGTCATGCGTTTCACTGATCACAATGTTTTACAAATTGCGAAGCAATTTAAGAGATGCAGTTTAACATCCTTATGTATGTTACATAATTTATGTATACAAGCAAATATCTCAGAATATAAAACAGAATGAAAAAATGAACCGAAAGGAAGAAAGTTTCGAGGTTATGTCTTTTTTTGTCTATTCCTGGCAAACAAGATTGTAAGCAAACTTTTGAAATTCGACGAGAGCGTCGTACTTTCTTTGAGACGCGACTCGACCTCCTTGTGCTCCAAAAGTTTTTTTCGATAATCCTGAAGGGCTTTTTCTCTCACAGAATCCATGGTGACCGCCATCCTGACTTATTTTGCTGTCTAACTGTCGTCGAAAGAATCTCTTTCGAGATGCACAAAAACTCTCACGCGAAAATGTCAATCGTGTTCTGTGCGCCATCTGGAACGGATTACGGATTTAAATCGCTGCCGGAGCAACCTGATGATGACGCCCGACGCGCGACAGACGGGAGACGCGTCAACGCATTACACGCGGACGGAACGACGCGCCGGCCAATCAACACGCTGCTTTTCCACAAGATCAGAAATGCCGATTGGCTACCGCGTTGTCTTCTCTTGTCGCGCGTTGACGCGACGTTCTGTTTTCAGAAGTGCCATAAAATATACAAACTGTTTTCCCCGTGTGCAAGGACCATAATACCGTCGTTTGATTCAGCGCGATCACATCGAAACTATCGTCGACGGGATCACTTGTATCACTGTATACATATGCATTACTTGCCACACGCGTATGATTACTCAAGTTTGTATACGCGCACCACTCCCGCTACTGCGTGTTGTTGGCGATTTTTGTAATAATCCCAGCGCAGAGCGGAACACGGAGCGTCAGTGGGACATCGACGATTGCACATCGACGTACGTGTGATGGGGGACGCAGCGATGAACGTCGTAGCGTCCGGCGGCTGTAGCGGCAACAGCGGTGATCGTATTGTCAAGGAAGGCTGGCTCCAGAAACGAGGTAACTAATAGCTTACCTCACGGAGCGCGGCTCATAATATTTACATTTCGCGCGATGTTTATCCGGAGCTGTCGCGTGCTCTCCGTCGATGATTATTTCGCGCGAGCGTATGTCACGCGCCGTGCAAGTGTCACGACCGCGTGCTCTCTCGTCGAGCTGCCTCGTCGGAGCACGCGATGCGAAAAAAATAAAATTTATTAAAACGCGCTTGAGCGCGTGCATCTTACCCGCTGATCGGCATCGTTTGTCGCTCCGGATTGCTCTCCGTTCTGTTTGAGAGAGCCGACGGGGGGGAATCCGGCTGCACTCGAGTTCTCGCATTACATTTGCATAACATCCTCGAAAGTTTGCTAATTTTGCGTGTTTTCATGCTACTCTTCGCGTCGCAATATGCGCTTTACTTAAGTATACTCTGCCGATCATAACATTGGGAGCATAAATGTCAAATAAATATATATATTTATCTTCCTAAAAGGTAGTTCTTGTTTTTTCATTCACTGCATATGGTTATTGCTAATTTTTTTTTTTTTTTAAGTTTTTTATGTGAAAGTAGTAATTGTTTGGTATGGTAAAAAGGAGTTTTATTGAAATGTGTGTAAAAATGAAGGAAACATAAGTAGGTGCTATTTGTTATATTTTTCTCATGTTTATATGCATGTATGTATGTACATATCCATACACACACACACACATATAATTTATTTCAAATATTACTCATATAAAGAGAAACATAATCACTAAACTCTTTTTACATATTTGTAGGAGAACATATAAAAAATTGGAGATCAAGATATTTCATCTTGAGAGATGATGGTACATTAGTCGGATACAAAGCTAAGCCTGACGAACAAATTCAGCCATTAAATAATTTCACAGTACGTGGGTGCCAAATAATGTCAGTAGACAGACCTAAACCCTATACATTTGTCATTAGAGGCTTGCAGTGGACAACTGTAATTGAGAGAACGTTTCACGTAGAATCGGAACAGGAAAGAGAAGACTGGGTTACAGCAATCAGGTTTGAGATTTCAACTATTAAATTCTCTATAACTATGTAAATATTTAACTCTCATATCAACATTTTTTTCTTTCATGTTTCTTTGCAGATATGTAGCAGATAGGTTAGCAAATGAAGAAAATCAGCAGCAAGAACAACCTCAAATGCAACAATCTTCCTCCTCAGAGGATATTGATATGGAATCGACAGGAGGTGCTAGATCAGATTCCTGTAGTTCTTTAGGTGTTGTATCTCCAGATGTAGACAGTGGCAGTATCGACGAATTATCAGTAAAGTTCAGTGTCCAAGGGACTTCAAGTAGTAAAAGCAGTGGAAAAAAGAAAGTAGTAAGTTACTTGGTAATGTTTTTACATACTTATAACAATTTTTATTATATTATAACAATTAAGATAATAACTTTTAGAATTATAATAGAATTATAATAATAAGATAATAGCTTTTTAATGAAACGGCGATTCTATCTTATCATTCTAAGCGCCAGTGTCATCATCTTCGATAATCGGCCGATCAAATGTCGACCGTAATTGGTCGATTTAGCTAATATATCAATGCGATTAGTCAATTTCAATAATCAGTCAATAAGTCAATCGGAGATGATAAAATTGGTTCTTAATAAAAATTAACTAAAAGTTAATGTATTATCTTCAAAATAATCTTCGAATGTTTTTGTTTCATGAATATTTTCATGTTTTGTTGTAGACACTTGAGAATTTTGAATTTTTAAAAGTTTTGGGAAAAGGAACGTTTGGAAAAGTAATTTTGTGCAGAGAAAAGGCGACGGGACATTTGTACGCTATTAAAATTCTAAGAAAAGAAGTTATTATTCGTAAAGATGAAGTGGCTCACACACTAACTGAAAACAGAGTATTACGTACTACGAATCATCCCTTCTTAATTGTATGTTATTTATTTTATACACAGTAATAGTTTGATCATACAATGTGTTCATGCACATTGTTATATATCAATATTATTGCTTTGTTATGTGTTAATTAATATATTTGCGTGCATTTTCAGTCCTTGAAATACAGTTTCCAAACAGCAGACAGGCTCTGTTTTGTCATGGAATATGTAAACGGAGGCGAATTATTTTTTCACTTAAGCCGTTCGCGCGTATTTGGCGAAGATCGTACTCGGTTTTACGGTGCTGAAATTATATCGGCCTTGGGTTATTTACATTCCCAGGGAATTATATACCGCGATCTCAAATTGGAAAATCTTCTCTTGGACAAGGATGGGCATATAAAAATTGCTGATTTCGGCTTGTGCAAAGAAGACATTACATATGGTTTGTATATATACACATATATATATATATATAATCCTTGCGTTATATAAGACTGTATAAGTGTTTAAGTTTTCATATAAGTGTATTTGATTTAAATAAAAATTTATATCAGTTTTTAGATTGTAAATTTCTCTCTTTATGATGTAGGAAGAACAACCAAAACGTTTTGCGGAACACCGGAATATTTGGCGCCTGAAGTACTGGAAGATAACGATTATGGGCGTGCAGTGGATTGGTGGGGTGTTGGTGTAGTCATGTACGAAATGATGTGCGGCCGATTACCGTTTTATAACAAGGATCACGAAAAACTATTTACGCTCATTTTATTGGAAGAAGTGAGATTTCCTAGGTCAATTAGCAATGAAGCGAGAGATATGCTTGGTGGTTAGTATATTATTTCAACGACTTACGACTATCATGCTTCAAAAAAAAAAAAAAAAAAAAAAAAAAAAAAAAGATTAGGCGGTGGACCTAACGACGCGAAGGACATCATGAATCACGCATTCTTCTCGTGTATCAATTGGACGGATCTTGTCCAAAAAAAGATTTCCCCACCTTTTAAACCGCAAGTGACTTCAGATATTGACACTCGATATTTTGATAGTGAATTTACCGGCGAAAGTGTTGAGCTCACGCCTCCAGATCAGGGTTGCTTAGGTAGTGGCGGGGGTTTGAATTCTATAGCAGAGGAACAAGAACATTTTCCGCAATTTTCGTATCAAGAAAGTCATTCTGCGGCAACTTCTTCCATCGTTTCTATTAATCACTGACAGTGTCAAGTGTTCTGCTTAATTAATATAATGAGATGTGTGGTTCGATGCATGATGAAAAATTTACGAGCAAAAGCATTCGTTTACAATGTATATCTTAACGATTATCTGCTAAGCTTGAAACTTTCCCGATAGGCAGATCAATCAAATTATCTTTCTTTACGATGCTTTTTTACGCATCCTGAGATTGTCACATATCTCCAACGGCAAAGTAGATTTATGCGTATAAGTGTGCGCGCGCATATAAAACACCTATACACATAACTATTCATTAAAAATTGTATATGGCGAAATGTATACTATAATAAGAATTAGAGGTCTCTCTCTCAAGATAGTAATAATTAAATACTTGCTATATAGACTCGAAGGAAATGACAGGGATTAAATTACGTTTTTAATTGAATCGAGTTTAACGATAAAAAAAAAAATTCCTTGAGACATGTATTATGTGAATATTGAACAATTTTCTTGTCGTCAAGGAACAGGCTGTAATTGTGTAAGTATAATCTTACGTTTAACAAAGCTGCACTTGACACTTCCCGAGTTTATCGTCTTGTTTACGATCTTATTTATGGAAGAGCAGCAGTTCCTGATCTTTTTTTTTTTTTAATTCAGTAAATGACTGTTACGGCAGATGCCAAAGTAGAAAATTACAATCGGCACAAGAAGCCAACGAAAAAGAAAAATGATTTACCATTGTGAAAGTAGAATTGTAGAAAAATGTCAGCTTTAATTGAATTATTGTATAAATTTGAGGTAACTTTTTTAGTCTTAAACAAAGATGTCATTATTATGACTGGTGATATAATTGGAGATGTGCGAGTATTTGAAAATTGAAGTGAGCTGTATCGAGCTCGCAAAGTGTTTGTTTAAAATAAATGTATATGTTTGACTATTTTTGGAGTTGCTTGGGATAAAAATAGGGAGTTGTTTTAAGAAAAATCTTGTGGCTTAAATATTTTCTGCCTAATCAAGTTTATTAACTCTCATTGGTAGATGCGTGCGCTGTGAATATTTAGAAAATTGTCTAGAAATTTACTTAATTTAAATCATTTACTTACTTATTGCTGCAATTAAATAATAATTCATCATTGAATTTTAAGACTACGATGAGCAAAACACACATTCTATTCCATAGTTAACTAATAGCGTATAGAAAACCTATGTATGTAACAACACAGTTCTTTAATGAAAGTGGCAAAATATGAGGTTTTATTCATTATATTACTTCATCAGAAACTCGAAATTGTTACTAGACTTCAATAGTATTGGCACAAAATGATTTGTGCGTGTGATTTGTGATTAAAGTGCCTAGTGAAGGATTATTCTCTAGTGCGAATAAATGTAGTTATATTCAAATACAAAAAAATATGGAAAATATAAAATAATTACATAACCAGTGTAACTACTCTATTTTTACCTAATGATTCACATTACTTTACTAGAAGATAGAGTGGATTTTACGATTCACATCACTTTAAATAAAAACTTACTTTTGCATTTCTCAAAAACACGTCACTTTTTTTAAAAAGCTTCAAAATTTGAAAAACATTTGTGAAATGGCTAAAATTTATAGGTTGAAAATATATTAGCCACAATCTCCAAAACAATTTGAACTATAATAAAAACATGAAACTCACACATGTCTAATTATAACAAGTTTTAACACGTAAATTGAAATTGAAAAAAGAAAAAAAATCTTTTCCTAAATAAAAGCTTAAGGCTATATTTGGTTATATATATCTTTATGTATCATTGAAAAGTAATTGTGAGAATTAAAGATAGAAAATACGAAATCTTATACATAATACTAATATACTATTATTATTAATATTATATATTATTACTATATATAATTATATATATAATATACATATATATTTATATTTTAACAATTAAAGGAGTATATTGTATGTTTTTTTTTGCATTTACTAATTTTTTACTTGCTCATACAGAGAAATTAAATACTTTTATTGTTGTCACGTATACATTTGTGCCCGGAATATATCCAGCAAAAAAGATGTGTACGAAAATTCCGAATTATACATATATATATATATATATATATATATATAATATACACAGCCGAAGAAGAAGTGAAAGAAAATTCTTACTTAATATTGATTGATAAATTTCTAATCTTTTTTTCTATGCGTTTGTTATTCTACTCTCGTGTTTTGCATGGTACTAAGTAAAATTTAATCCTTCGTGGTCAGACTTCAAATATGACCTACGAGTTGATCAGAGATCGGATATGTGAGGCGACTTTAAGATCGACTATCTCCGCGAAAAATCAATATTTTTTCAATTTCTTTTTTTTTTTATTTTTTTTTATTTTTGAATCACAACAGTTTGAACACTTCTGTGTTAATAAAAAAAACAAATTGAAAAAATCTGTAGTAGTTTTGAAGATATAAGCATTCAAAGAAAAGACAATTTTTTCCAAATATTTCACGGGTGGCAGTTCCCGTAGTAGCAAATCGAATGCTCTGCGCGCCGTAATCTAATAAATGGCTGTACATATATTTTGATAAAAGTATAAAAAATACATCAATTATTGAATATATTAAAAAGTGCTCAAACAAAAAAAGATTTACTTTTCGAAAAGCCAACGTCTTGGATCTCTCAGATCTTTTTCACACTTCACAATTAAATATTCGCAAAGCTATTGAACGAATGACGCTGTCAACAACCGCTATCGTTGTCCAAGGCCTTAAAGTGTTTTTGTTTCAGGATCTTTAGATATCGCGCTAAACTAATATCTACTAGAGATATGTATCTACACTGGTTTAAAAACTTTTGAGTAGATCTGAGAGACTCACGTCTGACCACAAAAGGTTAAATTTATGTTACATTAGTCTATAGGATAAAATATTTCTACGTATTGCGGCAAAGGATTATCTTTCACGAGCCAAACTTGATCTAAAACAGCGCCTTCTTTATCATCCGATACCTAATATACACAATATGAACATTTGTTAATTGTTTAAAATGTAAACCAATTATATATTTTTGAGATTTATTCTTATCACATGCCATACCTGTTCTAGATATAGATGAGTTTTATTGAACACCTTCATTCTTGTGTAACCGTAATCCGAGCTACGATACGCGGACCACGCTGGTGGGTTCGGAATAAATTTCTCTCGACCTTCCTTGCAACCAGCTGATCCAGTAACTATATGTACAGGTGCCTGATAATTTGTATACGGCTTTTCGTAACTACCATTATACACCTACGGTTATCATTTTCATTAACATTCAGAGAAGTTTCTTGTCCAGAATAAATAGTGTGGCAAAGAAAAAAGAAAGTTACTCGAAAATCATATATGGGCCACAGCCTTTCGTAGCTATGTTCGTGTGCCCAAATTTCTAAATCTACTTTGTACTTGAAAAACAAGTCCTCTAATCCAAACCAATTTAAAATTGGCAATCCGACTCTGACTAGACTTTCGTGATTTTTACAGTCGTCCGCATTTGCATTACTGCAATACATTGGCCTATGTCCAAATGTCACTATCCACGGACGTTTAGCTCTGTATTAAAATTTTTTTTATAAATTGTAAATTGCTATTACTTTTTATAGGATTATCGTGTGTAACACAAAAAAAAAATGATACAAGAAAATTATTTAAGAGGATCGTATAGATAAATGCTTACATATAAAGTTATTATGAATACCAATTCATCACAACTTACCTTGCTTCAGGTTTATTTGCTTCCTGTAAATCCTTCTCCAACCATTCGTATTGTTTAATCAGTTGTTTTATTCCATAATTCATAAAATAATAAACTTCAGTTTCTATACCTATGAAATGTACAGGACCTATATTAAAACTATACCACAAGCCCTCAGAATTACCTGGCATGGAAAATCTAGCCCTGTTAAAGATTATATATAAAAGTATATATAAGTCAAATTTATCATTTTATATATATATATTTTTTTAACACACCTGTAATTGCTAAAATTATATCTCTCCTCATGGTTTCCAGGCACTGTCATGTACGGTATATAAGCAGCAACAGATTCGATCTGTCGCATAAATTCATCTCCTACACGTGCGTTATCCGAGTGCATATCGTATGCAAAATCACCAACATGAATGGCAGCATCATATAAGCCACGTTCTGTTTCTTCTTGTAGTCGTGACAAGCTCTGAGCATTTTCATTGCCCATATCACCAAAAATAACTATCTGTGGAGACCATTCTGAGTCTTCCTCGGGTGCAGTTTTCATAAAGAACACATTTGACCATCCATAACTACTGCCACAATGATATACTAACAAACAAAAAAAAAAGTAAAAACTTTATTAATAGCACGAATCTAATGAGAACTTATATAGATAATGTATATCTTACAATACAGGCTGTTGGGAGTTAAGTTCTTCAGCCACACTCTGTGAATATATTGCTTTCGTTTTTGGTGTCCGCCATCAACAAAAAGAGTAGAATTTCCTACAGATCTTAAAATGAGCCCCCCAATGCCATATTCTACTATTGATTCTTTTGTGTTATCTCTTGTGCTCCAAGTTACAACAATATCATGAATGTTATCTAAACATTTAAGTATATAAAAAACATATACCATACATGCTAAATTACTTTTCTACATAATTTTATTTCTTTGTGTTATTATTCAATCAAACATAGAAGTTATATATTTAAAATAGGTATATGTGCGTAAATAATAAAGCTTACCACCGTAAGAAATATGCACAGCTTCTGGCTGATAATGTATCACATTATCACAAATAGCTCCAGTAAACAATACTGATAAGATCACAAATAAGATATTCATGAACATCTTGCCTAAAGAACAACAACAAAAAGTGCTGATGTAATTTGTAATTAATCACTATTGTACAAGAATGAGTATATTTGAATAAAAAGCTGACAGCTTTCTGTATGTGTGTGTATACATGCTAGTAATTTTTTATATTTTATAACGTTAACATAGTATAATCACTGTGTGTATGTTAAGCATACCTGGGTACGTTTATTTTCTAATGCGCGTTTGTCAGTCACACAAAGGAGTAAAGCAAGATAACTGACATTTTATTACAAACAACAATGTTA